>JAJJWW010007976.1:0-83815 GCA_023531295.1 Papaver armeniacum
TAGGATCATAATATCGCAACATACATGGCTCATGGGATTAATAAACGACATTGGCCGCGAGGGAGTCGCAGAGAGCTAAAATAAACGACGCAATGGATAACGACAAAGCTAAACATAAAGAAGACGTGAGAACTGGCGATGGTTAAGAAGTGTCGCGAGAGTGAATGTTTGTGCACCTGCGACACTTCGCGGACATTCCTAAAAATAAAGGGTAGCTTAGGTGTCATCCACTATGTATTACCCTATATAAAGGGCTAAATGAGTCTGTAAAAAGGGAGAGATCTTTTTAGAATTGTGGAGCAAGTCATTAGGAGAGAGAAAGTTTAAGAGTGTTTTAACTTCTAAGTGTAATTCTATTTTCCTGTGTAAAGACTTCATGAATTCAATCAATAAATATTCTTGATCTTACATCTTTCAAGGGATTAATTGAGCAAAATCGAGTAAGGGGTGTAGTGTAGGAAATCCTGCTACTACATATGCGCTAGAAACAGGGAGAGAGCAGAGATTGACGTAGAAATTGGAAGGAATTTGGATTAACAGAGAAAAGATTTGGAGAAGATACTCAAGAACTCATTGGAAAAGAAAAATGGCAAGAAGAAGAAATGTACAAGGGCAACCAACGATTGTAAGAAGAAGTGGGAGACTTGCTGGAGAAAGGAGGAACGAAACAGAGAATCGTCAGGATGAATATGAGAAACGATGGAGAAGATCAAAACCAACCACCGATCTCCCCAAAGAGCAAACGCGGCTGTGGATTATGATAGAGTAAGTGTACATACTTGGAGGTCTGATTCTGAAGACGAGATAGAAGAGGAGCAAAGACAGCTGGTGAACAATGGACAAGGAGAGCAAGGAATGAATGGAGAAAACGAAGAAATCGCAGCATTAGAAAGATTGAGACAAACAATACACGAAGAGAGACGGTTAGAGGCAGAAGAACGAGCAAACTTGACAAGACAGAATCATGAATTGAGGATGGAAAATATGAGGTTGCAAAATAGGAGATCTAGAAGTAGCGTGAGATCAAGTTCAAGATCGAATAGGGAAGAAAGAAGGAGAGTTTTACCAACAGAAAGTACCGAGGAAGAAACACAAAATCCGAATATAGAGCATGGCGAGAGAAGAGGGGAAATAGAAGATCGTTATATTCCTCAACCCGAAAATCTTCAAAATGAGCGGAATAGGGAAAATCAAGGAAACATGCAACTCCAAGAACCGAATGACCCAGCTGCCGAAGGGAGAATAATCTTGCACGGGAGAGAAGAATTGAGAAGAAACCGAGAAATCGAGGATGACATTGAGAGACACTACATTGAACAAGCGCGGCTGCTCGCGAGAGAGAAAGGATAAGAGCAGAAATGGAAAATCAAGAGATGGAAGAAGCAATCCGACAAAATAACCATGACAACCGCGAAAGAAGAAGGGAACAAAATCGCACCAATAGAAATATTAATGAAGAATATGAGAGGGCGCAGATGAGAGCTGAGAGACAACCAAGAAGAGAGAACAACCGATATAATGACGTGCGAATTGAAGAAAGAAACGAAGAAGAGCGTCGCAGGAAAGGAGAGAAGAAAATAACGAAGCAAGAAGGTCAAAACAGGCAATGAGTTAAGAAGGAGAGAAGCAGAGCTAAAAAGACCAAGAGAATCAAGTTCGAGGCAAATGAACAAATCTTAAGAGAATCGGTCAAATGAGAGGATTGTTGAACAAGAGAAGGGAAGGAGGAAGGAAACAATTGGACGAAGCCATCGCAGAGGCCGCGAAGAATCCCTTCACGCTAGAAAGAGATGGGAGGAATACCTCCTAAGTGCAATCTCCCCGCATTAACAAACATCTTCGACGGAACAACCCGTGCGGGTACAAGCATATCAAGGCCTATATGAGGTGTATGTTGCAGTGGGAGAATCATGATGCCATACTGTGCAAGTATTTCGCATCAAGCCTAATTGGAGAAGCACTAAAATGGTTTGAGGGACTACCAAGGAACACAATCACATCATTCAATCATTTACAAGCCACATTCCTGGGAGCATACATAAGTAACAACTCTTCACGACTGTGTATTGAGGATGTATTCGGGTTGAAACAAAGGGTTGGCGAGAGCTTAAGGCAGCTTGACAATAAGATGGAGAACCATGTGTAGCGAAATGGCGGTGACGGGTTGAGGAAAGATATCTCATCCTCTCATTTGTGAATGCTCTTCTCACTAACTTGTTATACATTCAAATTTTTAGAGTCAAAAATACAATCACGATGGCAGAACTGCGAGAGTTACAGGAAGAATATATCGCCTTAGAAGAAAGACAGAATGAAATGAATTCTTATCCGATCGCGAACACAAATTCGAATGCTGCGAACGCAAGCTTGTTACCTCAATTCATAAATACAGAGTGGCAGCACTTCGCAAGGACAAGAAGCAGGAAGGGCGATGAGGGACAAATGGAAGATAGTAGCTATGGGAAGTCATGACCAGGAGGAGTTTGAACAAGAAAGGAACTATTACAACCGTAATAAAACAATAATAAGATTCAAAGACTAGATCATGTGCAAGAAACTTACGGTGGACGAAAGCAATATAACCATGGAGGGCAGAGAAGTCGCAGAATAGTATGGGAACCAATTAAGATGCCTCCATTGAATGCTAGTGTGGAAAAGATCTGGGAAGCTATACTTGTGATGGAAAATGTACCAGCACCTTGGAACGTGGGAATGGAACCACCGCCAGGCGATAGAAGTCATGAATTTTGTTCTTATCATCGTTTCCATGGACATCAAACAAATGATTGTAGAAACATAAAGAGAATTATTCTTAGGATGATTGATCAGGGGAAGCTAAATCACTTTCTAAAGGGAGAAGAAACAGAGACATTACCACCACCACCGTGAGATGCACGAATAAAGTGTCAGCCGAAAGGAAAGGAAACATTTGTTATAGAAGTTGGAACAAAAGCTAAAAATTTGAATTGCAACTCTATCGTCCACTCTTATCGCACAATCGAAGATTTTCATGACAACGTGCTCAGTAGAGTCTTTGCGAGAGATGCTAATGATAAAGAAATAATGAGCCCAGCGAGAACGACGCAATTAGAAAAGTGGCATTCAAAACCATTTCTTTCTCTGCAGATGAAGTGCCAAAAGGAAGAGAAACACATGATAGCCCGTTGGTTGTGAAACTAGAGATTAACCCGAAACCAATTGATGGAGAAGATGATGAGGCGTGCTTGCCGGGCGATCAACCGAATCTTAATCGACACCGGAGTTCGGTGAATATTCTCTTCTACCATACTTACAAGACGATGGGAGGAAAAGATGAAGATTTGATCCCCTCTACATATAAGATATATGGCTTTAATGGCACCGCAAACAAACCAAAGGGAGAGGTTCGCATGAGAATACCTCTACAAGGATTATCAACGATATTTTATTCTCGTGTGGTTGACGTGGAATCTCCATATAATGCGCTGATTGGGAGGCCATGGCTTCATGAGATCTTGGGAATCGTTCAACATATCATCAATGTATAAAATTTCCACATCCAAATGGCATTGGTATTATACAGGGAGATTGGAAGGAGTCGCAACAATGTCATGAAGTAGATGTAGAAAGCTGCGAAGAAAGAAATGCCAAGAGAGAAGGTTGGAAACAACATGTGAGAGAGATGAGAAGAGAAAGGAGAAATTGATGGTGGATGCCATAGAAGTAAGGATCGAACATACCTCGCGAGGTGAATGCCTAGAGACAAAGCGAATATTATGGTAATAAAGAAGCAAAGGATATGAGGAACAAAAGGCATAAGAAGTGAATAATCAACAAAAATAGGAGAAAAAGAGCAATTGAAGTAATGATGTGCGAGAATCTCGCAGATAAGAGTATATGGGAATTCAATTAAGAAAGAAAATGAAAATACGTAATTGTGTGAATATTTCAAAGCAAGTATCAAGAAATAATGAAACATGAATGATTTGAATGATTTAACAAATATGAATGAGTAAAAGAATGGGACGAACCTTTTATGGCGTACACCCTAGTTCGCGAATAACATTTCTCAGAAGAGGCAAATGTAAGACCTAAAGTGCGTCATATAAGGGGGTATCTCTCGACATGGCTCAGGGGAAGGTTACACCGCTCCCGAAGCCTCGAGTCATGGAAATTTGGGGCCCATGAAAGCCTATCCGGAAGAGGTACCTTGGATTCCCAACTATATATGTAGGTTATACCCGGTTGGGCGACCGAGGGTCTCTTCTTAGGAGTCGTGTATGCTCAAGGCGCCGGGGTACACGGTTGAGCCGCAGTGCCCGGATGGATGAACTACCCCGGCCATTCTTGGCAAGTCTTGGCATATGTTGCACTCGCCCGAAGAAAACTCCACTTAGGGTGCAGCCTTGTAACCATAAACCCTATAGGTATAAGGGATAAGAGGTGCAAAAACAATCGGTTGTTGTTAAGACCGGATGGGAGGAGCTAGTCTTGTATGGCCGATGTTTCGCCTCCTTGAAGGGGCAACCGGGAGATGATAAGGGCGATGCTCTCCATTAGGGGGTATCAAAACAGACGCAAATGTCATGAGGCTATGTTTTCGCAAGAGAATTTAGGCTCGTCATATTTGTGCAATGATCCTGCAGAGGCAATAATACTAACGCGAGGGTAAGGCGAGATCAATGGGTCTTTACATGAAAGTGTACGACGTCCCGCGATTTTGGCCGCACGACGGCAATGTCATGGGGCTATGTGTTCGCAAAGATATATAGGCCTGTCACATTGTCGCAACTAAAACAACCCGCAGAGGCAAAACTACTTGGAAAATGATAAGGCAAGATCAACGGGTCTTTACATGCAAGTGTAAAGACGTCCTGCGATTTTGTCGCAATAAAAGGTGGCAGGGGAAGACCTCTAATTAGGGAGGTCTAACTTGAAGACCACACAAAAATGATAAGACAGGGTCAATGGGCTCATTACTTGAAAATGTAGGTACTTTTGCACCTTGTCGCAAATGAGAAGAAATAAAATACATTTATGAAGATAAGGCAAGGCAAGTGGAATCCTTTGATTTATGAAGGTACTGACCTCGCCGCAACAAGACATCTCAATAACAATAAAATTATTATTCAACCACATACATGATGACAACTAAAATCTTCCATCTGAAGATAAATAACAGAGGCAAGTATGGGAATGGAAAAGATGAAATATTGTTATTCATCTTCTGATGAAAGAGTTATACATGAATAATGTTAGTTGGCCGATTATACTACAAGGAAGAACTACCAAAAAAAAGGGGGAGTGAAGATTGAATTCAGGGGGGAAAAATCCAAGAAATACACTATAATAAGAATACAGAAATGTACAGATATTACAAGCAGAGAAAGAAAACAAAAAGAGTTATCTCTTTGGTGATTCTTCTTCTTCATCTGATTCTTCAGTCTGATTATTCTCATCACCAGAATTTTCTTCTGTCGCCACCTCGCTATCGAAACGTCTTGAGACAGCAGATTCTCAGAACCTTTCAAGGAGACGAGGATATGAATGCAGAGGGATATTGTGGTCCTTACAAACATACTCCATGCCTCCATTGCGAAAACGAACAAAGATCATTACTAAAGTTCTCCACCTGTCGTTAGAAATTGTTTCTTCAACTTGGAATATCTATTCTCGAAGGGAGAGATTCTTTGCGAAATGTTCTTTTTCGGTTTCGAGTTTCTTCAATTCTCGCTGAAAATTCTACGAGTTGTTCTTTTTCAGATTCAAGCTCTCTAATTCTAACCCAAGCCTCTTCTCGATTCTCGCAAATAAGAAACAACAAGTTAACAATTTACAAGCAATACTACAGAAATAAGAAGCAATAAGGTATAATAAGCAACCTTCTCTGCCGATATCATATCTTTAACCAAGGAAGTATGCAAGGCGTGAAGACTAACATCAACACCTAGGTTATTTCTGGCATTATCTAAAATTTTTGCAGCCCAGGCGAATTCGTCATCACTGTTTATAACAAGGAGAGAACGAATTTGATCTTCTCGCTCACTAAGCAAGGAATTCTGGCGAAGCAATTCATCTCGCTCAATTTGTAATTCAAGGAGAGATTTTTGAAATGTTGCTAATGCCTGTGCACCATTATTAGCAATGCGATCTTTATCATCTATATGGTCACTAATTTTTTCCTCAAAATTTTGGTTTCTTTATGGGACTCGAGAAACATTCGTTTAAATTGGTTGGCAAGACTTAAACCAGATCTATGCTCAATTTCTAAAAGACGATATTTGGTCCAAGTTCATTTAATGAAAGAGAGTTAATTTTGTTCGATGAACTACTTAAAGAGTTGTTGAGGTGAGCGAGAAGAAGATTATTATCCATAGGATCAGGAAATGTATGGAGAAGAATAGCCTCATCGGAGAGATTATATACATCTCGCGAAAGTAATAAGTTAGGTAGCGATATGCGACCGATAAAATAAAAATAGTAAAAGGAGGTAAAATTTTATACCATAAAGTTGCTGATTGGCATTTTGAAGAGTGGACACCTTATCCTTTTGGGAGTCAAGTTCGGTGTTTAACTTTGAATTCTCTCGTCTTTATCGCGAGATGACGCAGCCTTCAATTTCTAGCTCGAATCCTCTTGTTCAATTGGGAATTCTTCTTTTCAAGATTGTTGCGTCTTCTCTCAAGGTCTGAGGCAACTACAAAGGAAGTTCTTCCAACCTATAAAAGAAGATAGAAAACCATTAAAACATATATAAACAATTTAAAATTAACAGGAAATACGATCGCATACGTACCAAAGATCCAAGTGCATTCAAGAAGTCGAGACACAGCTCTAGAGGTTCCATTGAAAGAATTATTGCCCTCTAATAAAGTAGCATTACACACGTTTGCGAGAGCCCCGCAAAGAGAAGTTAGTGGAGCATCTCCCATTCCTTGGAAACAACTGAGAAGATGCTAGATAATCGATCCATAGAAGAACCGGTCGATGGAATCTTCTTGGCGAGAGAAGGATCCGAGTCATGGTTATCCTCGTCGAAGATCTTAACTTGAGCTAAGGCGAGAAGAAGACTGAGCCTTTCGTTTCTTAGATAATGGAGCGGAAGACTTATCTTTGCGAGCGACTGTTTTACCCTTACTTTTAATCTTCGCAGCAATAGTTTCTTCAACTCCAACCTTCGCATACGTGTAAAGATAAGAAACAGAGGCAACAATATTGTTTTAAATAAGAAGAAAGGAAGTGTTTCTTACTTCACTCGTAAGCGATCGAAGCAATGTCAGAGTATTCTCCGACGGATCCTTTTTGTAGCTTCTTCTCAACCTGGCTATCTGAAAGATTTCACAAACTCAGCAATTATAGAAAGAAAGTTGCTAAAGCAAAATTTGAAGTCGGAAACATACCTCTTTCTTCTTCTCAGGCCATTTGAATTCCCAAGGATGATATCCTGCGAGATTCGCAGGAAGAATATGCGAGCCCGCGATGTAAGGGCCGCTTAAGATCAAGGGTACGACCCACCATTTCTCATCTTTGGAATGACGAGGAGAAGTATTATTACCTGGTGCCAATCAATGTCTTGCATGAGTAATTTATCTTCGTGGACATTATCCTTTTTCTTCAAAGCGAACGCCCCAAATGAGATTTCACATTCACCATAGTTATCAATGAGTAATTTTCAAAAAGTTTTCCACAGTGTATTTCTCAACAGCTATTTCCAAGTCTGCGAATTTGGGATTTCGACAGAGTTAGAGTATAAAGATCCTTTGCTCTGCACCACGGTTCGCGAACTCAAGCATCAAAGCGAATACAATCGCCACTTAATTGATAAACAGCCCGAGAGAATTTTTCATGGGCCAAAATTTCATAAAATAAAGGCAACTCAGATTGTACAAGGGAATGGGAAGTCCCATGAGAAGTCGACCTAGCGAGATTATAATCTTTGATCATCACATTGATGATCGTAAAACAACTTTGCGTAAAGAATAGATGAAGGTTCTTGATCAGGAATGGTTGATAGAGTAAAACCCTTCTCGAGCAATTTCTTGAACTTCTTCAAAAGAAGCTTTGTATGCACGATCGATGAAAGCCATTTATCAAGTATGGGAATGAATGGAAGATTGGAGATTAAGATCAGCGCTAGAAAGGATTAAGAAAATATTTGCAGTACAGGAGCGCAAATTGCGGAAGGAGAGAGTCAAAGAAAGGTTGCAGAGAGAAACTAAAGAATGAAAAGGAGGGGAAAAGAAAACTATATATAGGGAAAAAAGATCCTCGAGAAAAACGAGGTCATTTAATGCGAAGAGACATGAGTGGTCAAAAATAAGCGGTTGAAAGAAACGTGTCAAGAAAAGACATTAATAATCAAAATCCATTTAAAAGTACAAAAATCAAAAACAGATAAAGATAAGCAGTCATGAAACAATATTGTAAAATCTCATGATACTCTTCCCCTCGCAGAGAAATATGAGGAGAGATAAGAGACGATACTTCATATATATCTCAAAGAAGCTTGGAACTTCGCAAAAGAATAGAGGCAAGTACGCATTTTCAAGTCCAGTATTCTTCCGCCTCGTTCCTTTATCAACAAAGATCAAAGATTATCACCACAATGCATTTTTTCCTTAAAGATCGCTTCTTCAAGCAATATTCAAGGAAAAAGAGGCAAGATGTAGGATCATAATATCGCAACATACATGGCTCATGGGATTAATAAACGACAGCGTCGCGAGGGAGTCGCAGAGAGCTAAAATAAACGACGCAATGGATAACGCAGGCTAAACATAAAGAAGACGTGAGAATCGGCGATGGTTAAGAAGTGTCGCGAGAGTGAATGTTTGTGCACTGCGACACTTCGCGGGACATTCCCGAAAATAAAGGGTAGCTTAGCTGTCATCCACTATGTATTACCCTATATAAAGGGCTAAATGAGTCTGTAAGAGGGAGAGATCTTTTTGGAATGGTGGAGCAAGTCATTAGGAGAGAGAAAGTTTAAGAGTGTTTTAACTTCTAAGTGTAATTCTATTTTCCTGTGTAAAGACTTCATGAATTCAATCAATAAATATTCTTGATCTTACATCTTTCAAGGGATTAATTGAGCAAAATCGAGTAAGGGGTGTAGTGTAGGAAATCCTGCTACTAAGGTGGGTTGCTTCACAATGAAGTTAGGGTTTGTGAAGAACTGATGGTGAGATAGTGTTGTTGATTGAAGAGCGAGAAATGAAGGGTTGATGTTGAATTGAAGTTTTGAAGTCGTCTTAATGATGAATTGAAACTAGGGTTTCATATTCTTCCCCAAATCAGGTAATTTAGAGTTTACAATTAATTCGATTTTCCTTCTTGAATTATTGTTATTTGATTGAATTAGTATATGGGTTTGTTTTGATTGGCGGTAGAGATGATCATATAGGATTTAATTTTAGTTAGAAGATCAAATTAAGAATTAGGAATTGTATAAATTAGGGTTTGAGTTTATAATTGGGAATCAATTAGATGGTCTTGGAAAGAAGAAGAATTGATGACTTGGGTTTGATTAATTGTAAAGCTTAATTACAGAGTTCAAGAATTAGAAGTGTAATAGAGAGGATGTATAGTTGATTTTGTAAATACATAATTTAAGCAGTGGAGATGTGAAGTGTTGAAGCATTAAAGATGAATGAAATTGCAAGTGTTTGTGTTCTTTGCTTAGGTGATCGAATTGGAAATGAGGTGGTGATCATTTTAATTGAATTCTGAGATGGTAATGAAGACGGTTGAAATATTGTGAAGGCTGGTGGTACCGGAGTTGTTGGTATGTTTAGATACTAAAATTATTTGGACCGTGGTTGAGATGGATTCGTAGAAGAAGAATTATGGCTCATGGGGTTAAGTGGAAGAAGCTGTTGGTGTTCAATATGAAGGGGTAGAGACAGGTGGTGTTGAAGTTACGTTGTCTCGGTAGAGGTGGAGATGTATGATATGAGTTCTAACTGATGTGATCTTTGAGTTGCATGTGAAAGATGTTTGGTAGTGTGGATGCTTGAATTACTTGAGGTGGAGATGAATTGAATTGATGGTGTTGAACTGGTGGAGGTGCGAGAGGTCTTGTCGAGTACGGCTACAAATGAAGTTTGGTTGTCGTTTGAAATCGATCAAGACAAGTTATGAAGTTAGAAATAATCGGATGGTGCAATTGAATTGATATGTATGTGTTTTAGTTGGAGATTCTATGGCTTAGTAATGTAGTTAGTTTTGCATTGCCTGGTTTAGTATTGTTGTTGCCAGTGAATGAAATGGATATGTATGAATTTAGAACAAGCTGAAGATAGTGATATTCAGGTTGTAAGATTGTTAGAAATGAAGATGGAAGATAGATGTAGTTTATAGAACCTGAGTATGGTTAGAATGCTTTCTTTTGGTTTTATGCATTTCTATTTTGTCGTGGCTTGTGCTGTTGGTCATCCCATCGGTTTAGAGTGATTAGTGTGTCCGATCGAGTCGAGTTGTATTGACTCACCCAGTTTTATTTTTAACCGAGTTGACCTTGACCGATTTTCTGTTGACCACGACCTGACCGAGTTGACCCTTTGGCCGTGATCTTCACTGTTGACCTGACCTCGGACGTTGAAATGACGTTGGCCGTTAATTGACTCATTTGATTTGTTAAAGTCCATTAGTTGACGGGTTGGAACATGCCTTAAATTAATGGCGTGCCGGTCCAAACCCAATGGGCTTGGGATTAGTGTCATGTTCTCTTAGGAAGTTGTAGAACTTTGGGAAACTTGTTTAATAGACTTTAGAATCGACCCAATTGAATTAGTAAATCCTTAGACGTACTAAAGATAGATAATGAAATGTATAGAATCATAAATGGACTTAGAACCATTAGATAATGCACTTAGCCTATAACTAGAGACGTATATGAGATTATGTTATGAACCTTATATGAGCCTTTTGGGTAATTCTTTAGAGTGCTTGTGTGATTAACAATTACTCTTTACTTCACAACGATCGATTCAAATGATGAACCAGTGGATCATGGATCTCGAGGTAGGCATGGCTTGTCATCAATTCAGGTGGGAACTCTGTAACCTCCTTGTAATCATTGAGCATTCTTTCTATATGCGAGTATGATGAGTCTTTGTTACTTTTGGAATATTGTTTGTATGTTTTACTATCTTGTGTAAATGTATGTATGTGTCTTGAGCGTGTAATATGCGTTGTATCTTTTTCCCACCAAGGAGTGTCCCGTGATTCCCATGGCTCCTTGCTAAGTTAAGTATGCGGCTTCTTCCCCTTTTTTAATATTATCTAGTAGGGCGGCTTCTTCCCGTTTCGATAGTATATATGCTTAAGAATAGTAGGGGCTTATTCCCCGTTTAAATATTACGTAGTAGGGCGGCTTCTTCCCGTTTCGTTATTATATATACTATTTTTTTTTGGGAAATCTTTCGTGTGCATATTATACTTGATTGTAAATTATTGTTCTATATTTTGTGAAGCATGTTAGTGATTACTTGAAAGTTATTTGTTTCCATTGGGCACCTTTGTGCTCACTTGTTTCCATGTTTTTAGAATCGGAAGAAATGGAGCGTTTGAAGATATCTGTTTCGTAGCTTAGTAGATTTATCGAATCTAGAGTTGTTGTGTATCTTTTACTACATGTATTCTTTCTTATTTTGTAAACAACACATTAATATATTTATATCACTGGAGAGATCTTCATTTTTGAATTAGGAGAGGGTTTGGGTTTGATTTTATCATTTTATGTAATTAGGATTCTTCAAATCGGTAATATAGTTTTGATGCTTCAATTATATTGTAATCCTATTATCTAAGAAGGTTTGGGAGGTTGGGCGTCACAAAATACACCACAATGTTTTTGTTTCTACCTATAAGTCCTCTTACCAAGTGTGATGTCTATGGATAAGGTCGAGAAAATACAACAACTTCGTATTCACACTTGTGTGATCGTCATGGATACGAGATCGAGACAATACGACAACAAGATAACTTGTGTGATTGACTATGGATACAAGATCGAGACGATACCACAATCAAAGTATGCTACTTGATAATAGGTTCGTAATAACCAAACTCTATAGGATCACTATCAAGTATAATGGAGTTAAAGTATGGGTATTTCACTTTATCATAATAAACAATTATAATGCGGAAATTAAAGTAAAAGACACAGCAAGATTTAGTTAACGAGGAGACCGCAACTGCAGAAAACCCCGGGACCTAGTCCATTTTGAATATTCTCAAAATTAAGGTTATGCAAATCTAAACCAACCCGTATAGTTGAGACCAAGTAGACTACCCTAACTACTTAGTTCCTTCGGTATCCTTGTGCCTTGACTTCTAAGAGTCACGCACGTGAATAGCAAGTCCTTTAGATCGTATTCCAAACAGCAAAGGGAAGAATCTTTTGGTAACCACTCTAATCAATCTTTGCTAAAGATATAGATGATTCGTTGACAAAGGCACTTATGTTTAATCTAATAAACTCCTTTGTCCAGTTGATCAATCTAATTAACTTTAACTACAGAAATAGTCAAGTATAGATTCACACTCAATCAAAATAGATCTCAGAGATATATTGAGAATCCCGATCTCATGCAACTAATCAATCGATAAATCCGATTCTAGTTGGATCCCACGATCAAGGTTTGTGCACAAAATTCAAGATACGAAAACCAATAAGAAATCTTCTTCAGTCTTTAAATCTTCTTTAATCTTCAATAACCTGACAACACCACTTGAATCTCTTATGATCAATCAAGCACGAGAATTGAGTCAGTTACCAATGGATTATCAAAAGATGTCTTTAGATCTAACAAAATTTCTAAAGATCTCATCGATACTTCGATCTAGTTTGAGTGAATCTTTTATCAGAATAAAAGATTTTCAAGAATAAACAAACTAGGTGCGATCAAAGTTTCAACAATTGTTACTCAATCAAATCAATCGAAAACTAATAACACTGCAATTATCTAGTTTCCCACTAACGGTACTCGTAGAGCTTCTTGATCCCACATAAATCTTTAAATGAGCGGTCGTAAGAGATTTCACCTAATTAGGATACTTTACTCTCTGAATAGACGGCTCCACCAGAAACAACAAGAAATGAAGTTTGCCTGGCTCTTAGGATAGTTTGCTAGAAATGCAAACTTAGGTATTTATAGACCAAGGATGTTTGGACACCAAGGAATTTCCAAAACCGAAAGTATTCTCAAGATTTGCAATGAATGGAAAATCCGCTTTCCAAATTCCAATAAATGCTTGTCCAATATTTCCAAAATCTCTCAATAGAAAATCTCCAATTAGTAAATGCACATTACTAATTTTTATTCTCTATAGATATGCATTAATTGTTGGTAATTAAAGCATATAAAACCAAAAACCTTAATTAAAAGATTCTTAATTTATTTCGCACATGATCACCTTGAGTACTAAGGAATATCTTTGAACAATAAATGATAAGAGTTATTATTCTTGTTTAAAGTATGTTTACATCTTTTCACTACAAATCCTTATTTCATATTTACATGGATTAGCATTCTTGGAATTGGTTATACCACACTTCCAAACAAGTTTATAATTGGTTCACCTATTTTCCAAGACTACTATATATGTGATTGATCAAATACCAAATCACATACATGGGTTCAATCGGTTCTACCAATCACTAGGATCGGATATACCTAAATATGGAAACATTTGTGGTCGGTCATACCAGTCACTAGGATCAAGTTTACACGATTACAAGGATCAGTTCCATCTACACAGGGTATTACTTTTGATCGTTCACACCATTTACCAGGACCGGTTACACCAATTACAAGGATCGGTTGCACATACTCATGATCGATCACACCAATTACAAACATCGATCGTACCATCACATGGTGATTACTTAGGATCGGTTACACCAATTAATAAAAACTAGTCATACCAAATCATAAGTCATACATTGTGATTAGTTATACCAAGATACATAACATGAGTTAAGATCGGTTCTACCATCTCACACATATTGGTCATCCAAAGATTTGCAATGAATAGCCGGACCAATAATCCCTAATGATTTCCCTTTCGATTCACGAAAACAAGTTCATGAATGTACTTCCTTTAAACAAATGTAAAACATTGTTTCCTAGGATAAAATCTTCACCATAACCCATTCACATAATCATAACAATATATACAAGATTATTTCGATGTCATATCTACGAAGATTCAAAAGATAAGTGTTATACTTCGTAGTCTAATTCCCTAATACTATGATCATACTATTATGATCATGTCACATCACTAGAGTATTATACAATATGTACATATACAAAATGCATTATGTTTTCAATATAGCACGACTTGAAAGATACGTTAGGAATAAAACAATTCAAGTCAATATTACTAACCTCAAGTGGAAGGATGATGTGTCGTTGTAGTTCGCTACTTCTTTACATTCTTCAGGTCTTCGGAGTAATACTTGTATGTCTCAACATTCCTAGACTTTCTAGTCTAACCTAAACGAAATTGACTTTAGTATTTAATCAAGCGACTCTAGATGAGTTTTGATACTAAAATATGACATCCAAACTTGACATACCAACGCTTGGTGAGTTCAATCAAGCTATGCTCTAACAGTAATATAATCCTGAAAAACCTATCTGAGTATTAAATTAAGAAACAATGCATATGTCAATTTTTTATTCTTGGAAATTATTTAATTTGATATCTAAGCAAAGCTAGCCTTAATTCTAAGTGAATATGCCTTAGTCGAACAACATAAATAGATGACTCTCTGCAACTTTACAATTCATCCCTTACACAGCTTGTGTAGTAGTTGCATTGAAGGGCGTCCTCCGCCCTTTTTATCAAAGGATCTAATGAGAGACTTTGAAGACTTTAGTGGGGCTCAAAAGGCATAAGGAGTATCTTTACCATAGTCTGAATATTGTATGTAGTCGATAAACATGTATTTATTAAAAAATAACATCGATATAAACTCTCCATGGCGTAAATTTTTGTTTATTCAAAGGTTCTCTCTAATGGTATAAGATCACGCAAGAACGGTCTAGAAGTTTATCCAAAGATTACCAGTAACTTGGGAAACCTGAAGATAGAGTTCTCTTAGATGTTTCTCAAATTTGTTCTGGAGAGTCTAAATATAGTTATTACAGGTTATCTTTAGTAATCTAGTTGGACTTATAGTAGAGAAACAAGAAGCTAGATTTACAAATAACGTATTTGAAAAAGGAGAGGGTAACTAGTGCACCGCCAATTTTTTTGTTCGGAAACCTATATGGAGAGTCCTTGTACAATTTATACGTTAGGGTATGAAATTGTATACAAGATTATTTTAACAAGGTAAACCTAGTATGTACCCGAACTGTACATGAACTGAATTACAACAAGAGCAAGACTTGTAATATATATTTCAAGATACGAATTCAACAAGAATGAGTCTTGTAGGTTCTTTACACTTGGGTTAATACTATCTAAGTTTAACGAGGTACAACCTGTGATATTTCAATTGTAAAGATGAAGGAATATAATGCGGGAAAGAAATAACACAAACACAAGAATTTTTTGTTAATCGAGGAAACCACAATCTTGTAGAAAACCCCGGGACCTAGTCTAGATTGAATGCAGACACTTAGTTAAGATGTTACAACAAATTTCTTACCACCAAATTTCACACTAGATGTAATACTTTCTTCTGGGGATTGCATTCGCACTTGTGAAAATTCCTAGAAGAACACCAATTCTCTTTAAGAATTTCTCTTGTAAATTCTTCTACCGTAATGTTAATTCTCTTTAGAAAATGCTCTTGAAAATCTTCTAGCACTAATTCTCTTTAGATGATTTTCCACAATAATCAGGGTTTACATGCTCTGTAACCTATTTGATTCTTCCTCACAAGATCACCTAGAAATAATCTAGAGATATCTTGATCTACCAAACTTCTCCGTGCTTTTACGATAAGAAAGAGAAAAAACTATCAGAGCGATTTCACTATCGTAACAAGGTCTCTTTCATTTTCATATATGTATATCATGGATCATGGATACTTTTACATGCATGAGTAGCTAAACCCATACTTGACCGAGGATGAATTCTAAATTCTATACTTGATTTGATTTAATATATGAATTTGTTTTGATATCTTCACATGATTATCGTTTGTTTCTACTATGATGAATATCTTTGATTGATTGATTGATTGTTTGTTCTAGGTGGCCAACTATGTCAGTTTCTTAATTGATATATAACTAGTAAAGGGTTGGATATCCGTGTAATTGTTGAATAATTTCTTACATAAGTAGAAAATATGAGACCTTGCAGAGGAATTGTGTGGAGCGACACGTGGAAGCGTGAAAAAAAAAACACTAGAAAGTGGACCTCGCGCTAAAAGTCTAACTGAAAGGGAGAGGGTAACTAGTACACCACCAAGTTTTTCGTTTGGGAACCTATATGGACAATCCTTGTACAATCTATACGTTCGGTTACGAAACTGCATTTAAGATTGTTTTAACTAGGTAAACCTAGTGTATACTGCAACTATTCAAGAATCGAATTCCAACAATAATAAGTCTTGTAATCTATATTTCAAGATATGAATTCAACAAGAACGAGTCTTGTGTTTCTTTTTTTTTAGTTGAGATAATACTATCTAGGTTTAGATATGCACAACCTATGATATTTCAATTATAAAGATAAAACAATATAATGTGGAAAAGAAATAACACAGACACTAGAGATTTTTGTTAACAAGGAAAACTACAATCTTGTAGAATAACCCGAGACCTCGTCCAGATTGAACACACACTACTTTAAAATCACAAGCACCGATTACCTACTACCGATTTCGGACTAGATGTAATACACCTGGCTTGATTTGTATTCATTGCACCAGAGAATTCCTAACAGTAACACCGATTCTCTTTAGGAATTGCTCTTTTATATATTCTAGCAGAACACCAATTCTCTTCGGAAAATACTCTTGAAAAATCTTCAGCAAAACGTTAATTCTCTTTAGAAGGTGCTCTTGAATAATTAGGTATACCGCCCGTAACCTAATTGAATCTTCCTTATAAGAACATCTAGAAATAATTTAAAGATATCTTGATTTATTAAATCTAGTGTTTATGAAAAACACCTGGATTCAGGTTCCGCTACTATCAAAGAAGATAGCTTATCTGTGTTTTACGATCCCCAAGTAAAGTATTTTGTAATATCACTCGTGTTCATGAAGAACAGAGATATGAAAAACAACCTTATGCAACACAAACAAATTTTTTTAAAGGATGCTTTGTGTGGTTACATGAAACCTCTATTTATAGTGAATGATCAAGGCTAGGTTACTTGGAAACAAAGCTACATTGTCTAGGAAAGTAAACACTAAGAATTTGGCTAAAAAGGCCCTTTAGTCACATATTTCCCATTTTAGTCCGGAAACAGTTGCAAAAAATTCGTGTACAATTTCTTATTAACGAACTGCCTTAGCAACACATAACTAAGTGTTACTTTAATAAATCACTCATAACTTCTTCAAGTATAACTCTGGAATTGAGTGACTCTTGGCTCGTTGAATTCATATTCTCATTCACCACAAAATGAGGACCTTTATAGGAACAAAAGTTATTTTTATAAAAGTCTTGGGCTCAAATATCATCGAGAAGGGTCGAAATATTTGTCGTAAAGAATCGAAAGGCCTTGAAGTCATTTCTACAACAATTTCATCCTTTTTAAGTACAAAATTTCTAATAATTATTGCGTCTAAACCTAATGTGAAATTATCTGCTGATAAGAATATTGTTAATAGATTTGCAGTGACAGTAATTGCTAATAAAACCACCAATAAAATTCTGTTGATAGTGTACTGGATATTAGTATTCATGGAAATATTTTGATAATGGACACATATAAATATGCATGGAGTCCATGTACGTAACAAGTTATTAGTTGTCTTCGTTCAAGTCGAAGCGTAGTTTTTCTTTAAGTCGTTTTATTGATAACATCCGTGTGCGCTCAGACTCTACTAAAAATGAAGTGCGTGACTCTATTAGCTTATAAGGAGTTGAAAGGGAATAATAAGATTATAAGGAGTTCCTTCTCGTTATATCCGGGAAAAAAAATAAGATTATAAACTAGGCTGATAGAGTTGGAAGGGAATAATAAGATTATAAGGAGTTCATTCTCGCTATATCCGGGAATATATATATATATATATAAAGGTACCAAATACGCCACCCTATTTTAATAAACAACTTATATATGAAAATTTTGACCTTATAAAGAAAAGAAAGATTATGAAAATATATCATTATCAAAGCCCCTTCCTATGGGTGCGGCAAACATTCATGTAAACATGTTTGCCATTTAAGCACCCACTATGGAGTCAAGTTAACCGGCAAATTTGCCACTTAGCCAGTCAAAGTTTCACTGAGCGGTCGAGTCTTGACAGCTGTCAACACTACACACCGAACGGGTGTAGTTTACACCGCTTATTAATTGTTTAGTCGTTTTTTTTTTCTTCTCTCCTACTTTTTAGTTATTATAACAAATTTTTATTACAAGAGGACTCCACAAAATATTATATAATTCCTAAAATTTAATAAAGACCCCACCAAATACAAATAACTAATTTTTTTATTGATAAGGGTCCCACAACACAATATAATATATTATTTTAATAAAATTTGCCAGTTTTACCATAGTGGGGAAACTAGTTTGCTTTTATACTAGCTCCCATAGGAACCGACCTCAACTTATACTTTTACTTTAATTGTTAACATAAATAATATAATGTTGGAGTAAAGTAAATACAATATACATAACTCTAGTTAATAAGAAAATTTTTAACCATTAGAAAACTCCGAAACTTGTTCCAGAATATATATTCTGGAGATAAAAAGAATATTAATATAATAATAAAAAATATTGATTAGATTTGTTTTTCATAATATACTAATTAGAAATTTATTTATGAATTAACTAGCTAATACGTTTGAAAATGATTTGTGACTCATTTGTTTTGGTGCTCATGGCTCCCCAACCTTACCGGCAACTCATGTCTTCTAAAAGAGGTTGTCCTGAGAGAAGTAATCTCCTTTTCGTAAACTATTGCCACGTTAACAAACTTAACGGCTGGGATTAGATGTAATCTCCTCTCCGAGAAAAAATGTCTCAAGTTCTTCGGCAAAACAAAACTTTGATTTCCATATTTTAATGTCTTTGGTTGCATCTTCGACTACTGAAGCATTTCAGATTTACTTTTGCAGGATCAGCTAGAGATCACTATTAAATTTGAGAAAAGATCATTTGATGGTTATACCAGCAACCACTTAGCAGTTTAATTGATAAAGATTGATGATTGTGTTTATAATGCAGAACGGAAGCGTGAATAAAGAATTTTGATAGTAAAGTAGGAGAATAGTTGAGAATACTCAATATTGATTGATAATAATAATGTGTATGTGATTACATAGGACTAGTCTCATATTTAAATAACTCTAAGACTCAAACTTGGAACATAAGAAATCCCTAAAATAAATAATATTCTAGAATTAAATAACTTCTAAAAATAAGATTTACCTATATTAAATTAATTAAACTCTAGAAATAATAATAAAATTATTAATCCTAAATCTAACGGATGTCCTACATCAGTTTATTTTGTGTGTAATTCTTTTTAATAACTCAAGTTTTTGCATGTGAATTTGGGATTAAGAAAAAAGAAAATTCATCCTCTTCCCATGTTAAAGTGAGATAGATCATTTATCTGGGTTTCTTTTTGAAGTCATCACCACTATTCCTTCTTGAACAATGTTGAAATCTAAAAGATGATTCCAGTCGATATACTAATTTTTCTCAAATAAAAATCCATCATTCGCATGTAGAAACTTGATTCTTCAAACATAAAATCACAATTGGAAATTTGTTGGGAGGATTTTGTGTATAAATCTAAACAAATTAAAAAAATCAGTAATCGTTAAAGGAAAGAAATAAGAAACTGGATAGAGAAAGGGTGAGGTGTAGTTGTTTCTAAATTTTGCATGCCACGTAAGGTTGGGAGCACCGCAAGCACAAAAACAGCGATTCACAAATCATTTTCGAATACGTTTTAAGATCAAAAATATAAGTGGTTTGTTATCATTAAATGTAAGTAAGTAAGCAAAAACAAAACCGGTAGTGCTTCGGCTATCCCGACTATATTGAACCAACCAAATGGTCAGTTGTTTTAGACCATTTAGAAAGAAAATAATGTTACAGGGTGTTAGTCCTCGAGGGAGTTGGGGGAGTTCTGGAGAGTTGGGTTTTTTCCCGTTAGTCCTGGGGGAGTTCG
Source organism: Papaver armeniacum (assembly GCA_023531295.1). Classification (NCBI taxonomy): domain Eukaryota; kingdom Viridiplantae; phylum Streptophyta; class Magnoliopsida; order Ranunculales; family Papaveraceae; genus Papaver; species Papaver armeniacum. The sequence continues at coordinate 20,309 of JAJJWW010007976.1, forward strand.
AGGGAGTCTCTCAAAATCCCCGTTAGTCGTGGGAGAGTTCATAAGAGTTTCCCAAACTCCCTAGAAAACACCCGTTAGTCGTGGGAGAGTTTGATAAAAACTCTTGAAATCCCAGGATTAGTGGTAAAAAACCCTAAAATGTTAGGGAGTTTGTTGTTTTGGGGAGTTCTGGAGAGTTGATAGTGTATTTTTTCCTGTACACAAATCTCTCAAAAGAGTAGAGATTTGGGAGGGAGTTTGTTCGGAGAAAAAGGGGAGAAATAAGAGGAAACGTTTCTTCCAGGTATGCTTTTTTCTTCTTTGATTTCCATATTTTTTTGTTTTGATTGTTTGTTTTGTGTACTATTTGATTGTTTTTCATGTCAGTTCTTGGGTTTTTTTTTCTTCTTTGATCTTTTGTTTTGATTGTTGTGTGTACTCTCAAAACCCTTTCTCTAATAATCGCTTCAATAGAGAAGCGACATCCTTAGACACGTGGAGTACGCGATGATATCCAATAATCGCTTTGAATCGAGTATCCGATAGATAACCTGCGCTAATACTATAAACGGCACCAAAGCTCCTTTAAATGTTGCGCAATATACTTCAAAGAAACTTCAACACTAACTCGTCCTTTACGCCGATCCTCTTCTTGAACAAGTTGTGCTTGATTATCATGTAGTACATCTTCATCCATACTATCTTCTATAACACCTGTTTCATCATCAAAGTTACTAATGATATCGAGAAGAAAGTGCTCTGTCTCCGATGTCGATTTCTTGTGCCCAAGTAAAGCCTTCTTATGTGCACCCACCAATTTTATAAAATCAGTTCCGGATGAAACTGGTGGATCACAGATGGTATGATCTTGATGAAACTGGGGGAGACAAGAACACTAACAGTACTTGGATTCATAGAATAAGAAAATGGGGTCTGTATACTGTGTCTTTACCACTACCTGGTGGTGGTACCATGAATGAATGCGCTTCCTGCGATCGTGTGTGCACGGACATAGTATTTTAAACCACCGACCATCGATGCATATTGAGCCACTTTGGATTTGGTGGGGGAAATATTTTTGTAGATAAGAGAATCAGATATCACCTGCAAGATCTGGGTAAGCAAAGACAGAACATGGAAAACAAAATTCTGAAGATTTTTTTTTTCCTTTACTTCAGCTGTCAATCCGTAAAAAATGTTTGGTTACAGTAATTACAGCAGTGAAATTGTGAAAATCTCATAAGCAATTAGCTTTTAGCTTTTGTAAGTATGTCATCAGAAAACGCCTGGAGGGTTTATAACTGTCGGTTTAATCAGAAGCGCCTGAAACACTTGTTTATCCTTCTTCATTCTCCCTAAGAGCGACCACCTTAGACAAAAACCTTATCTCCCAGCCTTGAAGCTTAAGGATTTTCATCTTTGGACTCCATTAGTTTCCTTTGTAAAGTTCCCCTAATGACCCAAAGCTATATTTGCCAATATAACTAGTACAGTGACTAAAAGAGCCGCAAACGAAAATAACTTGTCTGCATTGTCTGCATCAACAGCCATGATATTAACAATCTCCCCACTAGAACTATCTTGCCTTGGTTGGTTTGATAAGGTGAGAAGATTGTCGTAAATGGTTGCAGCCAAACATTATCTTTTGCCGAGAATCGTATCTGTAGGATAATCGAAACTTTCCCAAACAATTTGAGAGCTAGAACCATACAATACGAAGTTACCATCATCATGCATCATTGAATAGATTGGTGTTCGCTTTACTCTTGTACATGTGCCAGCACTATACAGTGCTATGCCTCTTAAATTTTTGAAACATAATCGATTTCACAAATGACTTGAGTATTTTTGTTGTTTTTTTATTTGAATCTGTGCTTGAGTTTTTAGTTGTTTTTTAGGTGTCACTTTACTAGCTCAGTTCTTTGATTTAAAATGCATTGTTCAACTTGCATCCACCTACAAGTTTGTATTTCAATACCTTGTCATTACAAGGCATTTTCAAAGCCATTGTATTTCAGTATTTCAGTACAAGTTTGTATTTCATGTTAAGTTCTACTCTTATTAGTCTAAGTATTAATTTATAGTTAACTTGTCACACCATAGAATGGACAGTTCCAGCCAACCTGCTGAAAACAACAAGAAGAAAAAGAATGTTAGGAAGAATAAGAATACGGAACAGGATACAGATACAAATTACAAACAATGGACAACACGAGAGACTGGGAAACTATTGGAACTGTTAGTAGAAGCTACACTTGATAAGAAGAAAGACACTAATGGATGCTTTACTAAGAGACTAGTGGTAGAAGAGATACTTCCAAAACTTAACCAAGCATGTAATTGTGACAAATCTTATGAGAACTTTAAAGGGAAATATAGATGGTTCAAGAAAAGATTTGGTGAATACCAGGATTTGTTTAAATCTTGTACTTCTGGATTCGGTTGGGATGACAATAACAAGATGATTACTGGATCCGACGAGATGTGGAACAATTACTTTGAGGTATGTATGTGTTATTTGCCCACAACTGAATTTGAAACTTTTTTTCTTCTAATTTATGCAGATTTCTAATTCATGCTTTATCCTATTTTTTTTTTTTTTTTGTGTGTTAACAGAGCCATCCAAAGCAAACTCACCTAAGGGACGAAAATGGTAGAGACTATGGTGACTTGCTTATTGTTTTTGGGAATAAATGTGCATCTGGAAAAGTTACAGTTGATCTTACCCATGAGGGTACAAGTGCTAGAACCTGTAATGAGGAAGATGAAGAAGATGAACAAGATGATTACTTAGATGTTGGTGATAATCAACGAGAGCAATATGATAGAGCTTTTAACGTATCATATGTGGGATATTCCTTAGAGGAAAATGATGAACAAGGTAAAGATCAAACTCAAGATATGAACACACAGAAAATTCCTGTCAGAAAAGCGGTACCAAGGAAAAGACCAAGGTGTGACATTAGTGACTCTTCTACATCAACTAATCCTCATCGAAAAAGTCGATTACCTACAAAAATTGATTGCCAACCGTTCATCGATTGCTTCTTCTATTGAGTCAATGCATGCTCTTATTGTAAAGAGAAAGAAGACCGCAAAATTGAAAAGGAAATGCGCAGACTTGATAAGGATAAGAAAGATAACGAAGTATGGGATCTTGTTTATGGCATGAATGAAATTTCTTTGGAGGATAAGCTGAAAGTAATTGAAATGCTGGACAACAATCACAAGAAGAACTTATTCATACGTTTTACTTCTGAAGAGAGAAAGTTGTGGATTGGTTCAAAGTTAAAAGCATAAACCTGTCATCTTTGCAAGTTTATGTTAGGTGTAATGGGCTTTTAGAGTTACAACATTTGGTCGTTTTGCTTCATAACTATTAGTATTTAATTTTTCTTTTCTCCTAGTTGAGACTTTATGGTTATGGATTGATTGCTACTAATTGTTATGGATTGACATCTTTATGGTTATTATGATTGAATCTATGAACTTTATATTCTATATGCTTATTTTCTATACACATATACTTTTATGCTTTTGAGATAATGATGATTCTAATAAAAAAAAGTACTTTTATCATCTTTTTAGGTGAACATGTCTGATTTGGATTTATCTACTGATAATGAAGATCAAGCCTTCGATACAGAAGAAGAAAGCAGTGATGATGAAGAGGTAAGCAGCAATAATGAATTTGAACTATCCATATTTTTGAATATACTTTCAACGGTGCATTCATGGTTGATGGATATAATTAAGCAATTGCAATACATACAAAGTCAGCGTATTGAAAGACCAATGAGACGCCCGGTTACTTTATTTGGGTATAACTATATAAGGAGAGTTTTGCGTGAAGACCCAGAAGACTTTCGACGAAGTTATAGGATGTACCCTGATATTTTTGTAAAACTATGTTGTATCATTCGAGAAACTACACCATTACGTGATACAAGATGTGTTTCTATCGAAGAAATGCTTGGTACATTTTTACTCGTTGTTGGCCAAAGTTCACGATATTGCAGAATACGTGACACATTTGGTCGCTCTCGGTGGACAGTTAGTAAAAACTTCAACAGGATGTTGCGAGCTTTAAATGCTATAGCCCCGAAGATGATGGCTAAGCCAACAACTGCAACTCCAACTAAAATTCGAGAGAGTACACGATTTTACCCTTACTTTAAGGATTGCATTGGAGCTATGGACGGTACACATATTCCAGCAATGGTAAAGAAAAGAGATGTAACCGTTTATCGAAATCGACATGGAATTACATCTCAAAATGTGTTAGCGGTTTGCAACTTCGACTTGGAGTTCATATACGTGCTCAGTGGATGGGAAGGGTCTGCTCATGATTCGAAAATACTTAACGACGCAATGACAAAAAGAAATGGACTGAAAATACCGCAAGGTAATTTTACTTTTATCTAATGTGAAGTTTTGATTTTTTTGGTTAAGTTATATATATGTGGATTCTACTTGACGAAAGTTTTCTTTTTGTGTTTTATTCAGGTAAATATTACTTGGGGGATGGTGGGTTTGCAAATCGGAGATATTGTTTAACACCATTTCGTGGCCAACGTTATCATTTGAAAGAATTTTCTGGTACGGGTAATCATATAAAAAGGTCAAGAATTATTTAACCTGCGCCATGCTTCTTTGAGGAATGTAGTTGAAAGATTGTGTGGTGTTTTGAAGTCTTGTTTCTTGATCTTTAAGTCTCAACCTCCATTTCCGTATCAAGTGCAAGCGGAGATAGTGACATCTTGTGCAGGCTTACACAACTTCTTGCGAAAAGAATGCCGTTCATATGAGTTTCCAGTCGAGGAAGAGGAAGATAGCCATCCATCAACGCTTGTAAATGACGACGAAGTTTTGACTCAACAAACTCAAGAACAACAACGTCAAGAAGCTAATGCATGGAGAAAGAGTATAGCGGATGATATGTGGAAAAATGTTCGTGAACAAAGGGAGTTAGAATTGTATGGAGACCGTTAACACGACAATAACATACTATTGATCTGAGAGATAGGATCATTTATTTTTTATTTTTTTTCTTTTGATTAAAGATCATTTTTAGTTGCAAATGAGGGTTTATTGTTTCTTAAAAGAGAACGAGTTAGGAGTGAACTCTCCCAAACTCCCCCCAAACTCCTCAAAACTCCCTCTAATAAACTCTCTCAAACTCCCTACACTCCCCCAAACTCCCTGAACTCAAAAACACCAAACTCTCTCAAACTCCCAACACTCTCTCAAACTCTCTCAAAATCCCCAAAATTTAAAATACACTCAACTCCCCCAAACTCACTCGAGGACTAACCCCCTGTTAGTCTCTCTAGAAATTTAACTCTTATTCCATCTTTGGATTTAGTCCACCTAAATTTTTAATTTTGTTTCCGTCTTTGTAGAGTTGTACCTATTTTCAAAAATTATTCGTAAAATATTAATTGGGTAAGCATTTGTTCTCTAAAAAAAAAAAAAAGACCAATCACAGTTGGTGATCTAAAAACCAGTTACCTGTGGTGATCCAACTCATAGGGTTCACAGCCCTTGGTAATATAGAAAAACCCACAACTAAACTACTTCTCCAATGGAATGTATGTGAAGGAAATGTCTAAGTCCACTACATTTATTTTCCCAAAATTGTTCTCCAACCCCAATTTCTTAATTTGAAGATGACATGGCTCTAATTTTTAGACATTGTCATGTGAAATCCATTTTAGATGATGTTTGTGTGGTCTAACAAAACAAAATGACCTAGTTAATGGTGGGAATAATCGAGTCGGTGGTTGCCAAAATATAATTTTAATCCTATAAGGATTAAAAATATGAATATGTTCTATGGATACATATGAGTCATTCAAAGAGCTACCACGAAAAATGCATCATATAAAGAGAACTATTATTAAACCAATCCTAGGGTTTGAGAAAAAAATAAAACCTCAAATCGTTTTTACAACGAAAATATTTCTCATATGAAGACGCAATATGACTACACCAACTGTAAATACTTGAAAGTTTTAAGTATTTTCCAAAATTGCATCAATCGAGAAATTAATCTAACCTAACTTGGATTTTGTGCCAACCAATCACATATGCCGATATTCCTCTGCAGAGGGTTCACAACCACCATCATTATTTCAGGTAGCTATCTCAGTTAATTTTAGATGATGTTTTAGGGTCCAACATATTTTCTTGTTACAATACTTGAAAGTTTCAAATTATGCTACTAACGCTGTCTTGGGCATTATAATCTCCTCCTCGTCAAATGAGTAGATATTAATTTTGAGAATGTGAATCATATTATGATAGACTCTATCGAAGCACTATATGTAGCATGTAGCAAAACACTGCATTTACGCTTGAGTGCTTATTTTCTCGTTCCACAATACTTGAAAGCTATATTTTCACGCTTATTATTTAATGGCAGCATTTATCGATTTGATTTAATGGGAGAGAAATTGATATAACTTTAGTTAATTAACACCAACTTTTGATATCGTATATAGACTCCCCTATTTTCTTTGTTCCACAATACTAAAGCTTTCTATATTTTCCCTAAATTTAAACTTACTCTAACAATAATTCGGTTATTTTGTTGTTAAATAATGTTTTAGTTCACGTATTTTCCCACGACCTAAACTACCAATAATACCCTAACACTTTGTCTTGGAACTATAAGTTTATTTTTAAATCTGGAGATGTACCATGAGAATAAAAAATTCTCAATATCCCCTAAGAATGTAACACTATTCTTTAACTATGTTTCTATTTTAAAACGACCAATAACGATACTTTATCCCTTTAATCTACGTGAAAACCAAGGCCATAAGTTTATTTTTTAAAATGCGCAACGGTATTGGTAGAAGAAAAAAAACCCAAACTATATTGGCATCTCATATATAAGAGATAGAGAAAACTAATAACGGTGTGTTTGTACGATTCATGAAAATCGTATCGACGAAGAAAGAAAAAAAATTTGTTGTCATGTAGTCATCGCATAGGAGAATCCACTTTTTGGTTAAACAAATGGTTTCTTGTAAAGGGATAGAAACCGAGAAAAAAATCACATGATCTTCATCCAGGTGGATCGAAGATACCAAGTTTAATTGGCCGGAGGTTTATATAAACCATGCATGTGAATCGTGATTAGTTACTGTAAAGTTAACCAAACATGCACTAATAATTAATGTTTGAAGACTTTTCTTATGGGTATAGTTGAAAATCTTCATACCTCTCTCCTCCATTCTTTATAGATTGACGTGAGCAAAAATATAAACAGAACTTGGAAAGTATTAATAAAAATAAAATATATAAAATATTTACCAAGTATATATACTTTAATAACAATTAATGTTTGAAGAAACAACATGGGTATAGTTGGAAAATGCTTGTCTCTTTCTCCCATGGATGTCGTTTTAGTCAGCAGCATATGGAAAATCCATTTTATGGTTAGGGATAGTTTCTTGTAATTAAATAGAAACAATATATAATAATCACATGATCTTCCTCCAATGAACAGATATCAAATTTTGGCCGTAGGTTTTTCAACCATGCACATGATTAATTACCGTAAAGGTATTTCAATGGCGACAACACTAATTTTGGTGATTATAGTTTCTTTTATAAGGATAGAAACTATAAACCATCTATTGATGGATTTTTTTTTCTCTCTCCATTTGGAATGTTAATGGTTATCATTAACTAAAAGAAAATATTAATCAAGTAAATAAAACAAAAACAGTACAACTATCTAAGAGAAATAAACATACACGTCATTGTACGTTGCGTTTTGGTGATCGTTCTTGTGCTCACTATGTACTGTTGGAGATAACATGCATCTTAATCCCACGGAAACTCCTGTGTAATGTCATCTAAAGTGAAATCTGCTTATATGGGTATAGTTGGAAAATGCTGTCTGCTCTCTCAGTTCTTGTCTGCGTGAAAACTCCACAGAATGTCTCCTAAAAGTGGGCAGGTTATGTTAGGCAAACCCAAAAAAAATAAAGTAATTAAAGGAAACAGAAAGGTAAAAGGAAATTGAGATGAGTAAGTTTTTGAGGATCTTCCGGAGGGAGTAAGTTTTTATCTTCCGGACAGGACATTACTTGCTTGTGCATTCAAGTATCAGATGATTGAAGTCTTTATTAGCATCGGGATATATTTTTCTTACTAATTTAGTGTCCTAGGATTCTAATGTATAATTAGTTAATCCAAGAAAAGAATTCTAATGGTAATGTGCCATCATAACAATCGAAAACTAAAGCATAAAAAGAAAAGAAAAGTTCAAGTATCTAGTTCTTGCAAGAGTCAAATGAAATCGAGACATCCACAAAGTTGTTCCATTTATTAACAAAAGAGCATTTCAAAGGAACAGAATTGTGATTGAAATCAAAGTTTTAACTTCACCCAAGATGCCTTTGGTTTTTCTCAAACCCTTAGTTTCCTTTATGCATGGTTTCTCTATTTCTCCAAGTAATGGAGTCCATTTGAACCCACCTCTTTTACTTTCTCCTCTTCTTTGTCTTTCGCTTTTGGCTTTCCTTTAGAAGTTAAAGAAAAAAAGAATAGGATAATTCACTAGCTAGCTCTATCAAATTTGAACCTAATGTTGAAGCTTGCCGGGGGGTCAGCAGTTTAAATCAAGCTAAGTGCCACACTGGTCTTCAGTTAGTTGTGTTTAAGAGGAAAAGCTGGCGCTGTGCTCTTTGTGACCGGCTTAGCTTGACCGGACTATTATTTTATTTTTGACAAGGAAACGAAACAAAAACAACTAACTTTGACTTACTTCAAGAATAGAAGTAGGAATATGCTCCGAGGTTCATTGTTCTTAGACTTTGTTTGTAATAGCATAGGCTGCTAGAGAGTGAGCAACTCCACCTGGAAAATACGTCTAGCCATAGCCTTCTTCCATAATGTCATCAACATTAGCATAACCCTTTCTAATTTCCAATTAAGAGCTGTATTAGTTTAAAATTCGTTCCACCCGTTACACTTGTAAGTTTCTAGCTATAAAAGGAAGGAATATAGGTGTTGACTTATAATGACAAAGTTTAGATGAAGTCTTTAATAACGGGTCCCAAATATAGATAGAATGCCGTTGCAAACAGTTATCACAACGTTAGTGTGGAAGAAAAAAAACAGCAATTACAGCCCAAAATGTAATCAAGTCATCATACACAGTGTTAGTATGTTAACAAAAGCAAAAGAAAAGTCCACAAATATACAAACAACCGTTGAGAATGATGTCGTGTAAATTATGATTCAAAAGCTCTAAATCCGTCATGGACATGTGTATTTTAACGGTAATACATATACCGGCGGAGCTTTCATATACGCGGCCGATATGAGTACATGAAGCAAAATGACATAGGGTGGGTGCTCAAGGCAGAGAAGTAGTAGTACTTTGGTAAAGGTATAAAGAAGGAAGATAGAGTGGAGTGGACCACACGTCCTATTTTTTTTTGATCGACCACAACATACTAGTATTAATCTTTGACTTATGGTTGGGTAGCCTTGTGGTCCTTGTTATTTTTGACCTTAAATTTGAATTTAGAAATCGTCCGAAGTCCTCTCCTCTGGTTGTTTTTGTGGGGGAAAAGCTAGGAATTTGAAGTAACCTTTAAGTTAACCCTAGTTAGGTTTGACTCTTTAATAAATGAGTCAAATTAGATGAATCACAGTATACTATACACAACTATTGGAAGAAATGGAAGAAAAAGAAGTTATACAACACATTACACCAACCATTCTAAACTTAAAGAAGCAACTCAACGAAAGTCAAAACTAACTTCAACTTGAATTTTGTTGTCTACACGTTGTAGATTCCAGATAGCTCATGTCTAGCTAGCAAGCTTCAACTTGACGATCAAATTGACAATTATGCCAATGACAAGAGCTTGAGAGTCTTTAAAGGCAAGTTGTCTGTCTCTGTCATGCATGCTTGCAGAAACAAAGCACCGCATCAGTTTTCTATCCCTAACTCATCCGCTTATTTTGACTTTGCCTCTCTATTATTTTATTTCTTTTATTTTCTTCAAGCGTGGTTGTTGTTTAGCATTCAAAAGTCCTCCATACGGCCAAAAGTCCAAGCACCATTCCTTCTCCATCCTTCCCGATTCTAATTCTCTTGACACTGTCCGTTAAACAGCAACTGCCAGGGCGGTAATATGAACAAACCACACTGACTCATCCAACGTAATTATGTGTTTTGTTCATATTACCACTCATCTGAGTAGGTTGAATCTAACTCATCTAGATCTGACTCATTATGTTTATTTTTTGAGTCAGATGGGTGGTAATATGAACAAACCACACTGACTCATGCAACTTAATTATGTGTTTTGTTCATATTACCACTCATCTGAGTCGATTGAATCTGACTCATCTAGATCTGACTCATTATGTTTATTTTTTGAGTCACATCTGACTCAAAAACATGTGAGTCAGTGATTTGGTCCCATGAGTCGGGGACGTTTTATTGACTGGCTCAAATCAGTCTGTGTCAAGAATTAGGTCTGAGTCAAATTTTGAAAACAAACGGTCTGACATCTGACTCGAACCGAGTCAGATTCAGATTGAAAAAGCGAGGGTCTAACAACCACACCCAATATTTCGTTCGGCAATCTGTATGGACTAACTCCAATATAATTCCAAGAGAATCAACTAGACAGTTAGACTCAATCAAGGAAATATATCCAAGAGTTATATCTCAATTTCTCAATCCAATCTGCAATCGAACATATAGAGATCTGTGAGCCTGATTGATATGAGAAATAACTTGAACGAAATCAAAGACCACTGTTCAAGTGTCAATCAATTTCAATCAACAACCAAAGGTTGGATTTACCAATTGATTGAACTATGAACAACCTATGATATTTCAATTATATAAACAAATATAATGCGGAAAAAAAAAACAGACACCAGAAGTTTTGTTAACGAGATAACCGCAAATGCAGAAAAACCCCGGGGCCTAGTCCAGATTGAAAACCACACTATATTAAGCCGCTACAGACACTAGCCTACTACAATTTAACTTCAAACTGGAATGTAGTTGAAACCTAACCAAGTCTCACATCGATTAAGGTACAGTCGCGTTCGTTACGCCTCTGAATCCCAGCAGGACTCTACGCACTTGATTCCCTTAGCTGATCTCACCCACAACTAAGAGTTGCTACGACCCAAAATCGAAGACTTTATAAACAAATCTATCTCCCACGTAAAAGTCTATTCTCGATAGATAACTGGCTCTCCCACGTAAATACCTACGAAGTTTTGTTCTCTTTTGATAAATCAAGGTGAACATGAACCAATTGATATACTGGTCTTATATCCCAAAGAACAACCTAGAAATATCAATCACCTCACAATAACTTAACTATATGGTAGTAGAAGAAGTTATTGTGGAATCACAAAGAATGAGACGAAGAGCTTTGTGATTACTTTTATATCTTACATGTTCTGGGAGATAAATCTCGATCCAATCTTAGAGAAGATAGCACTCAATACGATATAACAAGTAAGATGAGAACACGCAACCACAGAGAAAATAGTCTGGCTTCAGAATCCCAATGAAGTCTTTAAGTCGTTAACCTATAATGGTTTTAAGAAAAACCTAGGTTAAAGGAGAATCGACTCTAGTACGCAACTAGTATCACACATAAGTGTGGTGATTAGGTTTTCCAGTTTCTAGAGTTCTCCCTTATATAGTCTTTCAAATCAGGATTTGTATTCTAAGTTAGCTTAGTAACAAAGCAATCAATATTCATCGTTAGATGAAAACCTGATTTAAGATTCAAGCTAAGTTTGCTTAAAACCAAAGCAATATCTCTCCATCGTTAGATGGTCTTAGCTTGTTACACACAAATGAAATATACCTCCATTTAGATATGGGTAACCGTACCAAAACGTGTATATTGAGTTGGTTCAACAATACTTAACCGAAGTTAGCCATATAACACTTTTGTCTTAACCACATTCATCTAACACTTCTAGATCAAATGATAATCAAATGAATCTAATTGTGTTACTCATAAAGTTATACAATTGACACAAAATGGAATCTTTGATTCAAGAGAATCAATTCATGAACATTTAGCCACGGTTTGCAAAGATTGTATTCCTTCATATATAAATGTATTTGTTCATGAGTATGGAATCATACTTAACCGATTTTAGAACTTTAACCAACCGAGTTTGCAAACGGCACGCAAACTTAAGTTAGGACTTTGGTCATGTCCGATGGATTCATGAACGGTATGCATACTGTCGTCCGGACCTATCTCAGGTGAAACTGCACGCGTAGTGGTATGCATACTTGGTTCCCTGACTTTAATGATTAAAACATTCGCACACCGGGTATGCAAACTTGGTTTTCGGCCCTGAATGCATATTGTGTTATATCCAGACAATGGTTAATTGTTCTAAACTCCCATTTCAATCATTGAAACATCCTTAGAAGACGACAATAGCTGTCTCACACAAACTATTAGCTTATAAGTAATTTTCAAGTGATCGAATGATCAATACGAAACATTCCGAGTCGACATCAAATGACTGTCTCACACAAATCATGTAAGATGTTTCAACGCAATTTTCACATGATCATCTTTTGACTTATTATTTAGTTTTCAACAAACAAATTGTTTTCAACTAAACTCGTCAAGAATAATGATGAACGTAGCTAAAGCAAAAAGCTTCCAACACATATTTCGAGAAATAGATAAGCGAGATAAACTCAGCTCAAAATATCAAATGTGTATGATGTAAAAATCTATATAGATATACGACTTAGTCTTAATAGGAGATAGAATAAAATAGACTTCGGAGTGATATATAAGTTTTAGTCTCCGTGATACCTTTTGTTGATGAAGTTCCTCCAAGCTCTCCTCAAAGAGATCTTCGCCTTCAATCGATGAACGCCGAGAAGTCTAAAGCTCAACTACACATTTTATCCTAGTCCGAGACATAACTATAAGTAGACTAGAAATCAAGACTTATAGTTTTGATCACCTAAACTTGATAAACAAGCTTGAGATAGCAACGTTTGCTAGTTCGACCGAGCAGTGCTCTAACACAGACATCGAGCCCGCAAAAACACAAACAATCTTTATCCATAGAAAAGTTTTTCGCACAGAATCATTCCTTCTTAAATACTTGGTTCTTCTGGCTCAGAAAACAACACCATTTTGTAAACACATCTACACACTAGAGTGACTAGACGGTGGACACCCCTACCTTCCTAACATTCAACATCTCAAAATAAACCACAAAAGATGAAGAGATCGATTCAAACATCTCAAAATACAAACCAGAAAATATGAAGAGATGAAACCCTGCCGTCCACAAAAGTCCAACTTGTCCTCCTCCTCCTCCTCCGCAGTCCCCACCATGCTCTCATCTCATGCACTCTCTCGCTATTATTTTTGGTTGTCAAAGTCTTTGGCTCAAATTAGCCGTCACGTTATATGGCCTGTCTGTCAACCATCCCCTTACACGACATGTTCTCTCACACACTACTTAATTCCATCACTAATTAGCAATTAGTCTACGAAAACAAACAACCGAAGTACATCCAGTTTGGTTTAATTAATGATGATTTATCTTTTTGATTGACTAAAAAACTCTGTGATAATAATAAGTCACCCCGTTTTTAAGAAGATCTCTATTCCCATTATATTTAGTCAACAATGTTTCTTTCTTTACTTTAATGGAGGTCCTTATCATCATACTAAATTAATACAAACAATAACACAACTTGATCTCTATTTTAATTAGGTTTAGCAAAAAGTATATAGACAACAAGAAAGCAAAATCAAAAATTAGTATTGAAGATGAAGATGTAATACGTTCTAGAATACCCACTTTCTCTAGCTAATTTCACCAAATCCACATTCATTTTCCACTTCATTTCTTCACTGAATAACAATATATTAAAATCTAGTAATAAAAAAGGGTTTAAATAACAAATTAAAGAACAGTAAAACACATTGGCTGCTGGAATCCCGTATTTTACAGGGGATGGATGGATGAAATCGAATTCTGAATTTAGATCCGAGAGAAGTCTGAAACTAAATTTTCTGAAAACATCTAATTATAAAAACCATTACATTTTTTAAAGACTTGCTGCTTCAAACTCCAAATTCTTCTTCTTCCTCTTCATTTCTTGATTTAAGATGATTCAAGGATTAAACCGGTAGTATCAGTAACTGAATGAGAGTGATTATGTTCACCTTCATAAGTAACAATCAACATGGTTGGATCATCTAATGCTCTCTCGACATGTTTTCTTGCTGGACATCCTCTTAAACTACTGCACTTATAATAACCCCTGCAACATATCAAAAACAAGCTCGAGGTCAGAATTATTATCTATAACTGAGTTAACTCGGATTATTCACTTTCCGGATGTATCAAGAAAATTGTTATGTAAATAGACAAAAATATAAATCTAAGGCAAGTGGCAGTCCTGTAATTAATTAATTACATTTGTGGAAATGAACTAGATTTTATTGAGTTGACTCGGTGTATATACCTTGGATGTGGAGATCCTTTAATGGGCTTCTGTCCATATTTCCTCCATGAGTAATCATCTGGTGGAATATCAGCCATTTTCAAACTGATTGCAGGAACTCTAACAACTCTTTTCACTCTTGACTTTCTGTAAAATTCAATTAAAAATCGATTAAAATCCAAATGAATAAAATGAAAAACAGAGGAGAAAACAGAGGAGCTAGGATAAGGACTGACCTTCTTTTAGAACAATGGCATCGACCATGACTACCACACTTAGCACCACCAGCATCACCAGATGACATACACTTCCTTTTCAATGAAGCAGAAGATAAAGGTGGTCTTCCTGAAGATTGAGATATATTTGTAAGTTGAAAAGCAGAGGATGATGAATGCTGTTGTTTCATATCCGTATCTCCTGTTAATGACGATAAAAACGAAGTTGCAGCTGACATAGATGGTGATGGGGATGTGAAATTAATCGTAGTAGAAGTTTCTTTTCTCTCACTAATAACACCATTTTTACACATAACCAGAGGTGGATATTTATTGTTTTGATGATGAGGATGTTGATGAGATGATGAGGATGGAAGTGGAGGTAACCGTTGGATCGGTGTAGGACAATAAACCCTTGATGATGAACCAATAAATTGTTGCGACTTATCATCTTTTGGCTGTTGTTGATGATTTTGAAGATGAATTACAGAAATGGGCTCTTCAACATGTTGTGGCTGTGGAGGTGGAGGAGGAGAAGGATTAGAATTCTGGAGAGGAGCTCTTCTGAATCGGGCATGACCAGTACGAGTTCGACCCAATAAAGAAATAACTTTCTTAAACTCATTAACAGCAACATCAGCAACAGCTTTACAATCTAAATCAATATCTTTAGCAGATTTTTGATTCTCTTCTTCTTTTTCTTTCTCTTGTTCATATTTTTGCTGCTGTTGTTGACGCTGATTAAGTAATCTAATCAACTTCTCAAAACTTTCTAAACCAGCTGAAGCAGCTTCTTCCACAGAAGTATTATTGCTTTCTTGAATCTTCTTAGTGATGAAATCTGTATTTCTATAATCCATCATGAGATCAACAGCCATCACTCCACCTACAAATATCAAATAACTAAAACAAATTTTCCTCTTCTTGTAAATAACAAGAAGAAAGAAACTTATAGAGAGATAGGATCGAGTTGGAGTCAAACATATGCTTTTGTATTTTATGTTTTAAATTTCATCCTCTGTACTGTAATATACATGGAGAGCACTGACCTGTTTTCCATTTGCATCATCTGCTTTTTCTTTTTCTTCTCTGCTAGTCAAAGGCTTTAACAACTTGGAATCCGACACGTGTACGAATTTTTGTTTTATACTATAAAGAAACGAAAACGCTTCCAAATGCAAAACGTCAGGTTCATTGACCGCCTCTTTTTTCTAATCTACGGGCTCTGCCTTTTTGTTATTTCCATACAGGAGAAAAAATAGCGAAAATGCTAGATACCACGCTACTATTGATCGCCACTTTCACGCGTTCTCATGTGGCAAGTTGACGTGGCGAGTCCGGATGAATTTCAGTTACACGTTAGCAGTCAATAGTAGTGAGAGAGAAACCAAACAAAACTCAGCGTTAATTTGTACGCAGGTTTGTTGCTGAATCAAAACCTTGCGATAATAAGATATCTTTGTTCCCTCTTCGGTTCTTCCTGGATTTAGTTTCTTCGATCTTTTCTTTTTTTTATGTAACTATAATTTTTAAGCAGCTTTGAGATCATGTTGTCTCAGAGCAGAGGAGATTATTCTGAGGTGTGGAAATATTGTAGCAGCCACTGATGAGCTCTCTCAATATTCAATTAATCCCTTAAAAAAGAAGACCATGAAAGCTTCTGCACCAAACATCTTCCAATTCAAATTACATCACCACCGACAATAAAATCCATTGAAATTGACAAATCAAACCCTATATTCCACAATCCAACTGATCGAGAATTCCCCCTTTCGATTAACCATCCAAAATCCACACTGATTAATCGATCGATTAATGTTGTCAATATTATGATTCGATGATTATGTCAATTTCATGATTAATGTTGTCGATTTCTGAGTGGTCTTCAGAACAAACATCAATTAGATGATGAACGTTTAGTAGATTTTTCGTCTCAGTATTAATTTTCAACCAATTTACCGGTTAGTGTCTAAACTATTCAAACCCTAGATCTTGAAAATGGTTTGAATCAGTAGAAACATGAAATAGAGATCGGTGATTCTTTTTTCTTTTTGGAACGGGGAGATCGGTGATTCTGTACGAGTATCGAAATGAGAGAGAGAAACAGTTGCAGGGTTTTGGTAAAGAAAAGAGTAATACGTGGAATAAGTATAATCGATATCACCAGGCCACATCACCACACCAACTCAGCGTGCGTGAAAGCAGCGAGTAAGTGGCGATGCGCCTAGCGCGACCGAAAAAAAAATGTTGTCTAGAGTCTAGTTTCTTTCTTAGCTTTTACTTTTTGTTTTTGTGATGATGATTATTACCGGCGTAACAGCCTGATGATACTTTGTTAGAGAATGTGGTATGAATGAATGAAATGATTCAAGGTCAGAGGATTAGTTAGTGATGGTTTGAAATTTGGTGAAATCGAATGGTTGTCGATTTATATAGCGACTTGAGTTGACTTTTAATGTTAGTTTCAGGGAGTACTATATTTGTGATATCGGTGGGACTTGTAGCGACTTGAGTTTACCTCTTTTACCAGTAACCGGACTATCTGTCAACTACAAGTCACATGGAGATTTCCTTAACCAATACAGAGTTGTTGTTGTCGAGTTATCGTATGTATACGGTAAGGAAGGAAAGATAATCGAAATGATCATCTAATCACACGATATATTGATGAGAGATATTGGTAAAATGTGGTTCTTCAACTCATTTGATTTGTTGTTTTCTCGAGTGCATTGCTACTCCCCAGATAGGAGCGTCACCGTGGATCAGGATGTGTGCAAATGAGTTTGGATTAGTCTATGAAAGTCAAAAGTCTTGAGTTGCATTTTGTACCCGTTTATGATGTTTGCTTGATTTTTTAATAAACACCAAGGCGTGACTTACGATTTGAATGCCAAAATCTACCATGGTTGCTAAAGGTTGATACCACTTCTACTGGGGGCGAATACCATTCCAGGATCCAACGGTTGAGATTACTTTGTCCTGTATGGAATGATATCCTCCCTAACAAATACGGTAACAGCCTTTAGCAATCTTGCAAATCCACATGGCTGCTAAGAGCGCGGATACTAGGCAGAGTAGAATTTATAGAGGATAAAGTGAAAAAAATTTGGTACCTCCCCAGTAATCTGATACCTCTATTAGTAGTGTAGCAAATTCACCTATAAATCACATTCATAATTTAGATTTAAGACTGTCCAAAAATAATTCTCCATAAATAAGAGGGTTATGTCCGATAGTAGCATGACTCAGGATGTTTCAGAGATTATCTTTGTCAATTCATGATCTTCGGTGTTATCGGCAAAAATGATATTTAAGATAAAAAAATATTTGTTCTCAAAAGTACCGATGGACGTGGTGGAATTGTTACAAATGTTCGTTCACTTGATCCATAAGAAAATCTTCGGTGTTATCGGCGAAAATAATATTTAAGATAAAAGAAATATTCTTAGAAATACTGCTTGACGTGGTGGAATGTTACGAATGTTCCTTCACTTTATCTATATGAAAATCTTCGGGGTTATCGACGAAAACAATATTTACTCTCAAAAGTACTGCTAGACGTGGTGGAATTGTAACAAATGTTCGTTCACTTGATCCATACGAAAATCTTCGGTTTTATCGGCGAAAATAATATTTAAAACTAAAAAAAAAAAAAAAAAAATCATTCTCAAAAATACTGCTGGACATGATGGAATTGTTACAAATGTTCGTTCACTTAATCCATACGAAAATATATAGTAGGTACCAACCAAAAATTAAGAAGGTAATAAATATTACAGTTTTTGTCTTTATTTAGGAAGAAAGTAAAAGGCTAGGAGTACGACTAAGAGTTAAACCGATCGTGCATGAAATAGTCCTACGAACTACCATATGCTGCGTACTTGGGTTGCTCCCCTAGATTAACTAATCCATACGAATAAAATTTAAGATAAACAAAATGTTTATTCTCAAAAGTATTGTTAGACGTGATGGAGCTGTTACAAATGTTTGTTCATTTAATCCATGCAAAAATATTCACAAGTTATCGGCAAAAATAATATTTAAGATAAAAAATTTTATTCTCATTAATACTACCGGACGTGGTAGAATTGTTACAAATATTCGTTCACTTAATCCATAATAAAATATACGAGTAGGTATCAACAAAAATTAGGAAGGTAATAAATATTACGGTTTTTATCATTGTTTAGGAAGAAAATAAAAAACTAGGAATACGACTAAGAGTTAAATCGAAGAAGCATGAAATAGTCATATGAATTACCTCATGTGCTACTTGGTTGCTTCCCTAAATGCAAAATCCAACGACCTGGATTAAAATATGGAATGTTTCAATTCATAAACTTCGATGTTATCAACGAAGATGATATCTGACTAAGATAAACAAAGCATTTATTTTCAACGGATTACGTTGAATGTAGTGGAATTGTTACAAATGTTCATTCACTTAATCTATACTCAGATATATATATATATAGTTGGTACAACCAAAAATCAAGAAGGTAATAAATGTTGCAGTTTTTGTCTTTGTTTAGAAATAAAGTAAAAAGCTATGAGTACGGTTATGAGTTGAATCAAACGTGCAAGAAACGATCTTTAGAACTATTATGTGCTACTTGATTTGCTTCACTGAATGCAAAATTGAACGACATGGACAAAATTCTGAAACTTTTCATAATTTTTGGTGTTATCGTGAAATAATATATGTCTAAGATAAAGAAAATATTTACTTGCAATAGTTTCGTTTGACGTGATGAAATTGTTACGGATGTTCATTCACTTTATCCATGAAAAAGGAATATAATAGGTACTAACCAAAAAGTAAGAAGGTTATAAATCTTATTGAAAAAGCGGGGGTACAACAACCACACCCAATAATTCGTTTAGCAATCTGAATAGACAAAACTCCAATATACTTTCAAGAGAATCAACAAGACGGCCAGACTCAATCTAGAGAAAAGTATATCAAAGAATTTATATCTCTATCTCTTAATTCAATCTGCAATCAGCAAATAGGAATTTGCGAGCCCGGTTGAATATAAGAGAAATAACTTGAACGGTACCAAAGACCAATGTTCAAGGATCAATCAATTTCAATCAACAACTAAAGGTTGGATTTATCAATTAATCGATTCAACGCACAACATGTGATATTTCAATTTTATAACAGAATATAATGCGGAAAAGAAATAACACAGACACCAGAATTTTGTTAACGAGGAAAACCGAAAATGAAGAAAAACCCCGGGACCACATTGTATTAAGCCGCTACAGACACTAGCCTACTACCAATGAACCGGACTAGATCGTAGTTAAACCCTAATCAATCTCACACCGATTCAATGTACAGGTTGCGCTCCTTACATCTCTCGATCCCAGCAGGATACTATGCACTTGATTCCCTTAGCTGATCTCACCCACAACCAAGAGTTGCTACGACCAAAAGTCGAAGGCTTGATTAAAAAAAATATGTCTCACACATAAAAGTCTATTGGAATAGATAAATCTGTCTCCCACAAAAATACCTACGAGTTTTGTTCCGTCTTTTGATAAATCAAGGTGAACATAAACCAATTGATATACCAGACTTATATTCCGAATAAACGGCGTATAAATATCAATCACCTCACAATAATCTTAACCGTATGGTAGCGAAACAAGATATTGTGGAATCACAAACGATGAGACGAAGATGTTTGTGACTACTTTTTATCTTGCCTATGGGAGATTAAATCTCGAGAAAATCTTAGAGAAGATAGTACTCAATACGATAGAAACAACAAGATAAGAACACGTAACTACTGAAAAAAATAGTGGGGTCCAAGCTTCACAATCGCGATGAAGTCTTTAAGTCGTTAACCTACGGTGGTTTCGTGAAAAACCCGAGGTTAAAGGAGAATCGACTCTAGCTTATGCAACTAGTATCACACACGGGGGTGTGGGGATCGGAGTTTTCACGAGTTTTTAGAGTTCTCTTTTACATAGTTTTCAAATCAGGGTTTGCAATCGAAGTTACCTTGGTAACAAAGCATTCTATATTCACCGTTAGATGAACACCTGATAAGATTCAACCTAATATCTTTCAACCGTTAAATCGAACTTAGCTTGTTATACACAAATGAAATGTACCTTCATTTAGGTTTAGTAATCGTACCTAAACATGTACACCATGTTAGCTCAATGGTAGTTAACCGAGGTTAGCTATATGAACACTCTCATATCAAACCTTATTCATCTTAACCATAACTAGTTCAAATGACTCAAATGAAACTAGTTAAAGAGTTGTTCAATTGCTATATTCTCATTGAAGTATACAAGAACACAATTGAAGCAAAATCGGTTTGATTCACTCGAATCAATTCATGAACATTATACCCACGGTTTGCAAAGAATGCATTCCTTAAAATATAAATATATTAGTTCACGAACAAACCGATTTTAGAACTTTAACCACTCAAGTATGCATACAGTACGCATACCTAAGTAGCGGTCCAGTTTGGGTTTGCAAGTATGCGAACATGTACGCATACCTAAGTACACTTCTAAAACCCAACAAAATTCCCGACCTATACCTTACGCAAGTATGCGTACCGGTATGTGTACTTGGTACACAGAATTTCACAACTACAAGTACGCATACGGGTATGCATACTCTAGTTTCGGTCATGGATCACATACATGAAAGAATGCACACTATGATTATAATCCAATAGTTTTAAACTCTATTTCAATCATTGAAGCTTTCTTAGTGGATGACAATAGCCGTTTTCACACACTATTAGCATCAAAGCAATTTTCAAGTTATTGAAATAATCATAACGAAACTTTCCAAGTCTATACCAAATGATTGTACCACACAAACCATGTAAGATGTTACTCGGCGATTTTCACATGATCATCTTTTGACTTTCGTCAATAATATAAGATGAACTTGGTTGAAGCGAAAGCTTACAAACACGTATTTCGAGAAATATGTAAGCGAGTTAAACTCAGCTCGAAATCTCGAATGTGCATAATCGAATACTATATAGTAATACGACTTTTGTCTCAATATAGGATATAGAGTAGAAATAGACTTTCCAAGTGATAGATGAGTTTTAGTCTCCACATACCTTTTGTTGATGAAGTTCCACAAGCTCTCCTTAGTAGTTCTTCGTCTTCAATTGATGAACGTCGTGAAGTCTAATGCTCAACTACACAATCTATACCTGTCCGAGACATCACTATAAGTAGACTAGAAATCAAGACTTATAGTTTTGATCACTAACATTGACAAACAAGTTTGAGATAGAAACGCTTGCGAGTTCGACCGAGCAGTGCACTAACACTTACGGTTTTTTCTTAGTTCAGGAATAAAGTAAAATGGTAGGAATATGGTTAAGAGTTGAATCTAATGTGCATGATTTAGTTTCAAATTTTCATGGGCTACTTGGGTTGTCTCTAGATAAATGAAAATCAAATAACATGGATGAAATTCAAGATTCATAACTTAGGTTCAAGATTGTCCTAAAAGAGTTTTCACTAGAAAAGTATGTGAACTTTATTAAATATTTGCATGACTCATATTTTTCGGTGTTCATCTTTGTCAATTCATAATCATCAATGTTATTAGCGAAGATAAATAAAAACATATATTACAGTTCGATTGGACGTGGTGAGATTGTTACAAATGTTCATTCATTTAATCCGTATAAAATTATATCGTGCGATACTACCAAAATTTAAGAAGGGTTGCGATTTGTCTTTGTTTAAGAATAAAGTAAAAAGCTAGAAGTATGGTTAAAATTAACCAATTATGCATGAAATAGTCTTTAGAACTATATCATGTGTTATTTGGATTGCTTCCACGAATGCAAAATCGGATGACATGGACGAAATTTGAACATTTCAAATCATAAACTTGGTGTTATAAGCAAAGATAATATCCGACTTAGATAAAGAAAAATTTATTTTTAGTGATTCTCGTTGGACTCAGCGTAATTGTTACAAATTTTCATTCATTTAACCCATACAAAAATATACAGTAGATACCAACAGAAAAAAAAGGTAAGAAGCTTATAAATATTATGGTTTTTATCTTTGTTTCAGGAATAAAGTAAAATGCTAAGAGTATGGTTAAGTGTTAAATTGGATGTCCATGATATAGTGTTAAGAACTATTTCATGTGCTACTTGTGTTATTTCCATTGCTAATTGCAAAATCAAATGACATGGACAAAATTCAAGATTCATAACTTAGATTTGAGATTGTCCTAAAATAGTTCTCATTAGAGAAGTATGTGGACTTTATTTTCGTATTAGCATGACTCATATTTTCAGTGATCATCTTATAATTCATAACCTCAGTGTTATTAACGAAAATAGTATATGACTAACATAAATATAACATTTATTTTTATTAATAGTTATGTTGGAAGTGGTGGAATTCTTACAAATGTTCATCCATTCAATTAATACAAACTTATATGGTAGGTACAACTAAAAATTAAGAAGGTTAAATGTTGTGGTTTTTGTATTTATTTATGAATAAAATTAAAGGCTAGAAGTACGGTTAAAAGTTGAATCGAGTACGCATGATTTTTTTTATTCTTTTTTAAGAAATTCATTAAACGAACAAAGATTTATAAAATAAAGGATCAAATAAGTGAACAACAAGCCCACGAATATCCTTCAGAAAATAAAGCCAAAACACAAACAAAATCACATAAAAAAATTAATAATCTCAGACAATTCGTGTCAAGGAACTTCAGGCATTGAAGGAGAGAAGCTTTGATGTTGTAATGCACAATTCTTGTCAAGGAACTTCAGGCGTTGAAGGAAAAAAACTTTGATGTTGTATTGCACAATTCGACCCCTTCTCGGACTCTATTTTTTTTCCAAGACATCCATTGAGAAAATAAATCTCATGATAGGCATGTCTAAAACGGATCAAATGTAAATAGGAAAAACCCCGTGCTATCTAGAAGAAAAAAATACCAAGGAAGTTTTCCTGTATCAAAAACATAGAAAAAACACAAACACCATCTCTTTCTCTCTTTTTGAAATCAGTGTTATTGTTGCGGATTAAGATTTTGGGAAAACAACATCAAGCTATGGAACATGTTGAATCCATGATACTTCGTTTCAAGAATCTCGAGGAGGAGCACATGACTTGCATTCATCGTCAGCATGGCATTCACCATTATATGAAAAAACATGGTCAGGTCTGCCAAGCTATGGGAAACAAAATTGAGGAGTTGCTACATTCATTTGCTGAAGTTTCCTGAACGTTTCAGCTTGTCATCAATAGGGTAAACGTTAATTAAAAAAAAAAACTTTGTGTTTGATAGAGCTCTTTGCAAGCCGTGATGCAGAAAGAATAGTCCCGACTTGGTGTATGCACACTTAAGCCCCATCCTTGACCTCTACTATGATGTTTTTCAGCCCGAGATAAACAACCTCAAAGCTATCCTTGGTTAATAAGAGTTGTTCTTGTTGCCTAGAGTGGTTTCAGATCTTCTAGGGAACATACATTTCAGTCAGTTTTGTAATGTTAATTTCAATTAGACATTGGTTTCACCATGTTAACTTTTAGTTTTTGTTATTTAAGTTATGTATGAAACATTTTGTAGAACATATGTTGATGGTGGATTTTTGACGAAGGTTAGATTCGTAAAATCACATTCCGCAAGATTAGATTCGTAAAATCATAAGCATAAGATATTTATGTCTTCACATTCCGCAAGTGAAGTGAATTGCAGTTCTGTAAACTCATCAAAACAATAATACATGAGGGCAGTGTTAGTGCCTCTGAGGCAAGAGCTTTCAATATTCCATGTACAGTAAAACTTCGATAAATTAATAGCTTTAGGACCAAAGAAAATTATTATTTTAGCGAAGTTATTAATTTATCGAGTTAAAATTTAGCCTCTACAAGCCTAGTCGGGACCAAAATTTTTATTATTTTAACGAAGTAATTAATTTATCGAAGTTCTACTGTATTTTATCATTTATGATGAGCGACTTAGTATTAATAAGTGCTTAATTCATATGTTTTTTAAGTCAAATCCATTCTTGTCTTAGCTATTTTTCTTGTATTTTACCTTGTATTACTCTTGTTTTACTATTTTATTTGTTTCTCATTCTTGCTTTAGCTATTTTTCTTGCATTTTTACCTTGTATTACTCTTTTTTCCTATCTTATTTTTTCTTTAGGCGAATCATCCAAAATCAATGAAAATGGTGTTAAAAGGAACTAAGAAGAGGAAAGAGTTCATTCCGGCATGAAAAGAAGAAGTTGGAAGGTGCAAACACAACTCTTGGATACAAGTTACAAGAGAATTTACGGTTGGAAAAAGCATCCCAAAACCTAACCGTAAAAGAGATGAATTCCCAACATAATTTTCAGAAGGAGTTACGGTTAGGTCCAACCTAACCATAAAATAAAGTGAAGAAATATGAATATTTGGTCAAATCTATCATGTATAGGAAGACGATACGAATGCAACCCAAAAAGAATGAGGTCAATCGGACATCGTATGAGAAAGTTGTGACGAAATGGCGAAGAACAAAAAGTTACAGAATATTTACTACTGTGTCTAAAACACTTGGACCTAGCCGTAATTCTAAGATTTTTTAACACGGTTTTCGGTCGAGTTTCGTCTAGGTTGAACCCAATCGTAATTCTGGGGATTTCTAATAAATTTTGCTTGTAATACTTACATTTGGATCGAGGTTAACGATACCAAGCGTAACTAAGGATATTATTTGGCACATGTGTGAGACTGTGAATTGAAGAAAACACGGAGCCGGAGAGATTTTGAAGACCTAATTCGTGATCACTATATAAAAACACCGCCTAAACATTAAGAAGAACATATTTTAAATAACTTCGGAAGTCTTGGATAGGAGGAACAACAACGGAGCAAGAAGTTAAGGTTTTGGAGTGGTTCTCATCAATCGTAACGATTTCTTATCTAGTTTATTTTATGCATATCATGGTGTTTGTAGGTGAAAATGGTTTCTGCTGATTTCGGTGATTTCGGGTGTACGGGTGAGCAATAATTTAAACCCTAAACAATTACTGCAAGGGAGTACTTTAGATTCGAGAGATCAATCTGTACAAATCTAGCCTAAACCAAGAAATGGCCATTCCGGACTTGCTTCGGTCACAAAGTGGAGGAGAATGGGTTGGTTTTGGGAAGGGAAGCAAGGAAAGTGATGAGACCAGAATAGTTGATTATGGAAGAGTAGTTATGTTACTACGACTTGTATCAGAAAAGTGGGAAGGCTAACAAATGGTAAGCTAGCAAGTATTTTCTGAGTGTTGTATATTCCCGAATGAACTTGTTGTTCTGTGGAAATAGGTAAGCCCTTTATATACAAGTTGAAGTGAAACGTACCCTGGTCTCATTAAGGAATGAAAAAATGAGTAAGTAAATGGGAGGAGGTGGTAACCGTATGCATGGAATTTGATGTTCCATAAAATCGTTAACGCATGGAATTGATGTTCCATAAAAACATTAACGTATGGAATTGATGTCCCATGAACGTTTCACTTTTAACTCCATGTATTTACTAACCGCCTCACCCTTATGACACTTCCTTATGACGGGCGTAGTGTATGCCACACGCTGTAAACCGCCAAACCAATACCCAAACCTGGATCCCCAGGTTTGTGATATGTGTTGATGTCTCGAATGTTTTTGTGGAAAACATGTAGCATATGGTTGTTGTCTGGCAAGTCGAGCTTGGGAGACTTGGTAGCTTGGTGACCTTCGACGGTCGAGATTTTGTATCTTAAGAGGAAAGGTAGCCGTTGATCTTTGCACGCTATCGTTCGTTGGTGGACGCATAGGGAAGGCCAGCATGGTGGCGTGGCTAGGTTAGCATGCCATTTGCATGGCATGGTGGCGCGGCTAGGTTGGCATGCCGTTGGCATGGCATGGCGTGGCCAAGCTTAGGTTTTCGGGCCAAAGGTTACCATGCGTCGTCTGGTAACCTTGGATGGCTAGGATTTGCTCCTGGGATTGAAGGGGGATCGTCGATTGTCTCACGCCTTCGTTTTGGTAGCCGCGTAGGGAAGGCCAGCATGGTGGCGCGGCTAGGTTGGCATGCCGTTGGCATGGCGTAGTTTGGCGTGGCCAAACTTAGGTTTACGGGCTAAAGGTTACCATGCGTCGTCTGGTAACCTTGGAGGGCTAGGATTTTCTCATGAGATTGAAGGGGACCGTCGATTGTCGCACGCCTTCGCTTTGGTAGCCGTAGGGGAAGGCCAGCATGGTGGTGTGGCTAGGTGCGTTTGGCATGTGGGGCCAAGGGTTTGGTAAGTCGTTGGCACATGGTGCGGCTAGCATGGCTAGGTGCGGTTTGGCTTGGCATGTGGGGCCAAGGGTTTGGCAAGCCGTTGGCACATGGTGCGGCTAGCATGGCTAGGTGCGGTTTGGCTTGGCATGTGGTCGTTGGCACATGGTGTGGCTAGCATGGCTAGGGCCAAGGCAAGGTGTGGCTTGGCTTGGCATGTGGGGCCAAGGGTTTTGCAAGCCGTTGGCACATGGTGCGGCTAGAATGGCTAGGTGCGGTTTGGCTTGGCATGTGGGGCCAAGGGTTTGGAAAGCCGTTGGCACATGGTGCGGCTAGCATGGCTAGGTCCAAGGCAAGGTGTGGCTTGGCTTGGCATGTGGGTCCAAGGGTTTGGCAAGCCGTTGGCACATGGTTTGGCAAGCCGTTGGCACATGGCTAGGGCCAAGGGTTTGCCATGGGCGTATGGCGTGGCTAGCTTGGCTAGGTGCGGTTTGGATTGGCATGTGGGGCCAAGGGTTTGCCATGGGCGCATGGCGTGGCTAGCAGCTAGGTGCGGTTTGGCTTGGCATGTGGGGCCAAGGGTTTTCCATGGGCGCATGGCGTGGCTAGCTTGGCAAGGTGCGGTTTGACTTGGCATGTGGGGCCAAGGGTTTTCCATGGGCGCATGGCGTGGCTAGCTTGGCTAGGTGCGGTTTGGCTTGGCATGTGGGGCCAAGGGTTTGCCATGGGCGCATGGCGTGGCTAGCTTGGCTAGGTACGGTTTGGCTTGGCATGTGGGGCCAAGGTTTGGCGTGACCAAGCTAGGGCTTTGGGCCAAAGGTCGTCTGGTAATCTCGGACGGGCCAGGATTTGCTCTCGGGATTGAAGGGCGGCCGATTGATTATCGCACGCGCCGTTTTGGTAGCCGCGTAGGGAAGGCAAACAAGGTGGCGCAGCTAGGTTGGCATGGGGCCATGGAAATGTGCGTTTGGCATGGCGCGGTAGGTGTGGCTGGCATGGTTTGCCATTGGCACGGGGGTGCGGCTTGCATGGTTGGCATGCCTTGGCGCGGTAGGTTTGGCTGGCATGGTTTGCCATTGGCACAGGGGTGCGACTAGCATGATTGGAATGCCTTGGCGCGGTAGGTGTGGCTGGCATGGTTTTCCATTGGCACATGGGTGCGGCTAACATGGTTGGCATGCCTTGGCGCGGTAGGTGTGGCTGGCATGGTTTTCCAGTGGCACATGGGGTGCGGCTAGCATGGTTGGAATGCCTTGCGCGGTAGGTGTGGATGGCATGGTTTGACATTGGCACAGTGGTGCGGCTAGCATGGTTGGCATGCCTTGGCGCGCGGTAGGTGTGGCTGGCATGGTTTGCCATTGGCACAGGGGTGCGGCTAGCATGGTTGGCATGCCTCTGCGATAGGTGTGGTCGGCATGGTTGGCCATTGGCACATGCGGTGTGATAATTAGGGTTTTGGCCTGTCAAACCCTAATTAGCATTAAAAAAGGTACCCTGGTAATTTTCTTGCAGACAAATTAAAGGGTTCAATAAATGCTTGGTTTGGACATTATTACTCAAGTTACGTGACGTCACCGTCTGACTAGGGTTTTACGATTTTACCCCTAAGATAAAAACCACCATCAACATTAAGTACCATGTTTAGCTCGGAACAGGTGCCTTGTTGCGAGGTAAGCATATGATCGTGACAGACAAGGACGAAATCAATACGTAAATCCGACTAACCTTTTTGAGAGGTGAAGAGAGTTTTTGCTTCCCGTGTTGGCGGCCCCCGCATAAGTTGTACTAGGGATGCGAGACCATGGAGTGGTGAGATGAAAGTTTCGGCTTGGTCCGGTCGTACATCACCGAGGCAAAGCGGCGCGATCTTGGAAGGCAAAGCGTAGCGGATGGCTTGGCACGTGTGGCCAAGAGGTGGCGTGGTCTTAGGAAGGCAAGCATGGTGGATGGCTTTACACGGTTGCTATTTGTGGCAAGGAGAGTTCATGATCCCACGTTTGGCAGCCCCGCATAGATCTTATTCATGTAGACCGTGAAGCAGTGAGGTGAGAGGCGTGACTTAATCTGTCTTCTCATCATCTTGGCTGGGTTAAGGAACATCATAATGTTGGCTCGATGAGTTGTTGGTGTCGTCGTGGCAATCCATGGCATGGACATCCTGGCATGATAGGGCCTGCGATAGTGGAGTGGACGGCTTGGCATGGTGCGGCCATGGCAAGGCGTGGTCCGGTGAGGCGAGGTGTGCACAGCTTGGGGAGGCAAAGCATAGTGGACGGCTTGGCGTGTGGGGCCAAGGCACGGCGTGAGCGGTCTTGGGTGTGGAAATTGGTCTTTGCGGGACCGGTTTCCTCTTTTCCTTTCTTGACTCAAAATAGGAAATCATTTCCTTATTCAAACTCCCACGTACCATGTGTATATAAAAGGAGGGTCGGCTTTCTTTTGTTTCACACTTTTTTTTTTTTATCCGGTAGTGTGGTGGCAAAGAAAGCAAAGCGGACAAGCAAATCCTGTGTATGCCTTCCAATACTTATTCTTTAACTTGTTTTCTCTTTTTTTTTGTGTTGGTGTAAACCCTAGTTGTAGGAGTACTTTTTCATGACCTTGTAGAAAAGTGTTGGTGTGAATCCTAGCCGTAGTTATGTTTTGCACGATATTGTAGTAGTACTTAGGCATGAATACCATAGTAATGTTGACCGCCTCAACTCACTGTGCAAAGTAAGCACGCGATAGCAATTGCCATCCCTTCCCCACGAAAACCTAGTTTTTAGGGTTTACTCGTTTTGGTGTGGCCGTGTGTATATCCGTGGTGGGCCACGCCCGTTTAGTCAAGCGCAAATTTCCGCCGCACGGAGTGGTGATGCAGAATCTGTCAGTCCCCATTTTTTCGCATATGTGCAAAATGGCTTTAAAACCAATTGGCTTGCGTCCCGTATGATCTTCATGCGTCTGATAAAATAACTTCCCTATATTTTTCGTAATAATTTCTCTTCATATTATTCTGTTGTAGTTATTCGGAAGGTGAAAGTGGCGCGAGAGAATCTTCATTATGACATCACTTGAGGAAAGTTCTAATATACCGAGAGACGTTGGCAACTCCAAGCCAAACGTAAGTGATGAATTCTTTACATCATCATCCATGGTTAAGAGAAACCACCCTCAGTACGTGTCGATTCTTCTGACCAGTCCGGAAAGTGAGGGAGAAGACCGGTCAGTTCGACCAGGAGGCGTAATAAGGTTTTGTCTTCAGAAGAACGAATATCGTGCCTCTCATATCGATTTCAAAACCTCTGTGAGTCCGTTGCGTCCCTTCGAGAAATGGGTGCGATTCATGTTGAGCCAGGAGCATGTAAAAACCAATTTGACCAAGGCGCAGATCATTGATGTTGTTGCAGCCTCCGTAATGCTTCAAATTAGGAAAGATATTCCAGGCTTGGCTGCTTTTATTTCCAGATGGTCTCCGGACACCCACACGGCCATATGTAGGTGGGGTGAAATGACCATTTCCTTAGAGAGCGTGGTCTGTATTCTTGAACCTTCCGTGATCGGAAACCTCAATGTTAGGGCAGTCTCGTAGATGAAGAAGAAATGCGCGCCATGAGTGTCGAAATCAAAAGGATTCGTTCGGAAGGAAAACGAGACGAAGTGCTTCTATGACTGGTGGGCGTATCAGTGGTTTCCCGATGCGTTAGAGTCGAATTAGAAGAATAGTATACTTCACGTCGCGACGTTCTTGGCTCTTTGGCTATCCAGAGATATTTTTGACGACGGCTCGGGTAAGAAAGAGATAAGACAGGAGCTTATCAAGTTTGCCATAAAATTGGCAAAAGGCGTCGTTCTCCTATTGGCGGTTTGTTTCTTGGTTCTCTATAAGCACTTTGGATCACCTGGTTTTGGACATGCGTGCTTCAAACGGCTACATGAAAGTGGATTCGTATATTCATGCCGCCTTTCTATAGACATGGTTGTGGGAACATTTCGAGAAGTATGCCCCAAACCGTTGTTGTACTCCCAGTATTGGGGTGGCTCTAGGATACTGCGCTGGTCGAACAGGCGCCCAAAGACTGGTTCGAACCTGGTTGGACTTCTTGACAACTCCTACACGGTTAATTTTCGTCCATGGGCTCCGGTGCATGCGTCTATAACTCAGATCAGTGCCTTTGCTTCTGTTCCGAACATGTCTTTGTCTTCTGATAAAGAGGATCTGAGTGTTGGAGAAATGGTGTTCATGCAGAGCTGCACGCCTGGTCATGTGCCGTCTTTCTTCCGAGGATCTTGTAAAGCAATCTCCTACAACATCGATAGAGCGGCTCGACATATGGGTTTTGACCAAGGGGTCCCACTCATTCGTCAACCGGTTGTTCCAGAAATCCCGTTGTCAGCTGTTCTCGATGCTAGTGTTCTTGTGTTGGGTAAAAGTCTCCCTTTTCTGCTTGCGGAACGAAACCCATCAACAACCTCCAAGTATAACATATTTTGGCAGGATGAGTTTCTTGTTATCCGTGAGATTCGTGAATGGTGTGGTAGAAAACAGTCGCGGTAAGCCTTCTCCTGCGGTTTTAGCGGAACATCCACTGCTGAGGGGTCCCAAGCGAAAATTCGTTAGCCCGAATGCAGATAGTCCCCAAGTGAAGGAGCGAAGATCTAAAAGCCGTGCTAGTGGTTTTCAGTCGGGTCTGG
The DNA here is from genome assembly GCA_023531295.1 of Papaver armeniacum. NCBI lineage: Eukaryota > Viridiplantae > Streptophyta > Magnoliopsida > Ranunculales > Papaveraceae > Papaver > Papaver armeniacum. Next base: position 51,966 of record JAJJWW010007976.1, read on the forward strand.
CGGCTCTCCCGACTTTTAGTTCTTCCAATATGCGAGTACGTATAATTTCTTCTTGACTTAGTCGGATTACATATGTCTTTGTCTCATTTCTGAGTGTCTGTCCTTGTGCCATCCCCAGGGTCCTAGTAGTGTGAACGCCTTTGCTAAACTTGCACGTAGTCGTAAAAACAACACCTCTTGAGACGGAAGCGGCGATGCGAGCCTACCCATGACGAAGGGGAATCCGAGAAGTATGAAAGTTCAGGATCCAGAGATGGCGAGAGTAGTTCTTCCGATAGCAGTGCCGAATCTTCCCCTAGTCGATCTGAGAGCGAATCAGTGAGTCTTCTCCATGCCCTTCTTCTTCCTTCTTTACAGAGCAACGCCGGTTCTGAGGCTGAACTTGAGAACAAAACTGGTGAAGACACGACTTTATCTCCAGGCGTGTCAGCCAATCCTGGTAGCTTTGAAACAGAGTCCGATCAAGATGAAAGCGTTGTTATGACTCAGACGATGGAGATTGCTCATGTGAACGCCGGCGCAATTGTTGTTAGGGATCCTCCGCCGGTTACTGATGCAGTCGCAGGCGCCACCTTTGTTCCTCCATACCTGGTTCCTTATCCGGATCACGTATTGATTGGGGGATTTAGCGTGCCATCTAAACATGAGGCGCGTTATACACCAAGATATGGGAAAGCCACGGTCATATTGCCACGACCAAGAAAATTACTAGTCGATACGCGCTGGTCAAGCGTGTGGAGGAAGTCTTGTCTTCGATCGGCGACATGCGCAACGTGACTGGTCACACAATTTCTGAGGATGTAATTTCAAGCTGGAGGTTTCATCGCGATATGTGCATGGAGTTCGAGTTCAATGCTCCTTGGCTCGTTGACGGTTTCTCTGAGGTTGAAAAGTTGCTGGTCGAAACAGTCGAAGGTCCTTCCGCAGACATGGTGAAGAAGCAGGAAGCAGAATTCAAAAAATTGTGCAGGCAGCTGAAGTTGAAAAGGGCGGCTCTCCAGAGCACAAAGGAGGCCTTTGCTAAGAGGAGCAAGCCGTTGTTGGAAAATTTTCCTTGAATACAATTTTTGTCTTCTGAACTCTTTTATTTTTATATATTTTTTTTTTGAAAGGCAAATGGAAATGCCTGGTTTATGGTTTTGATTTTCCGGATTTTTTGGGGTTGGCAGGACAAGTATTACCTATGAGGGTTTTGGATCATTATTCTGGAATGAATCGTTTAGGAATGAATTGTTTTGGTTATGATTGCAAGTGATATAAACATTCCAGGAAAAAATTAGAACCATGTGTTGGTAGATGACATGGGGTAAAGCGTAACATGGCTATCGATTTTGTCATTCCCGCGAAAACTTGAAATAACAAACCATGTATCTTGTCTTGGTAAGACTTACTCAGTTTTTAGGTCTCCTGATGAAAAGTGAACCCTCCGAGTGTAAGACCGAGCTTTATGGGAAACACCACCATGACCGTGGAAAGTCCCCAGTCGTTACTGAGTTATCTGAGAACCGAGTCGTCGGTTCTTGGGCGGATTGTTTGCTTCGACTTGTGGAATCCCCAGTCATCCCTTGTCATGTCATGACTGATAATCGGGTTGTCAGGTAACTGAGTCGGAGTGGATCGCCTTTTTCTACCATCTTGATGTCTGGGTCGAAGCACGAGATCGACGGTCGAAAATTGACATTGTAACCGAAAGATCAATCTCCCACTGTGGTCGCCAATTGTTTGTAGGTGAAAATGGTTTCTGCTGATTTCGGTAATTTCGGGTGTACGGGTGAGAAACAATTTATACCCTAAAAAATGTACTGCAAGGGAGTACTTTATATTCGAGAGATCAATCTGTACAAATCCAGCCTAAACCAAGAAATGGCCGTTCCGGACTTGCTTCGGTCACAAAGTGGAGGAGAATGGGTTGGTTTTGGGGAGGGAAGCAAGGAAAGTGATGAGACCTAGAATAGTTGATTCTGGAAGAGTAGTTGTGTTACTACGACTTGTATCAGAAAAATGGGAAGGCTAACAAATGGTAAGCTAGCAAGTATTTTCTGAGTGTTGTATATTCCCGAATGAACTTGTTGTTCTGTGGAAATAGGTAAGCCCTTTATATACAAGTTGAAGTGAAACGCACTCGGTCTCATTAAGGAATGAAAAAATGAGTAAGTAAATGGGAGGAGGTGGTAACCGTATGCATGGAATTTGATGTTCCATAAAATCGTTAACGCATGTAGAATTGATGTTCCTATTGATGGGTGAAAACTACTCCCCCGCAGAATTTGGTAATTTGGGGTGTGGATGAGGAATGAATCTAAACCTTCAACAAATGTACTTGCGCGGTGAGTGCTTGTAGATTCGAGAGATCAACTGCGTGCAAGTCCGGCCTAAACCAAGAAATGGCTGCCTGACTTGTTTCGGTCACAAAGTGAAGGAGATGGGGTTGATCTTAGGGAGGAAGCGAAGAAGGTGTTGAGATTGTGAAGGTGTTGGCTTGCTTATGACTTGTAACGTAAAGATGAGCAAAGCTTGCGGTTGATGCAAGCGTGCTCGGGTGTTTGAATACGATTTGTATTAACACTTGGTTTTTCTGTCTCGCCCCGAACTTGTCTTGTTCTGTCTCTCCTTTGAAATAGGGCGGAGAACCTATTTATACAAGTCATTGAGCCTCATTCACGTTTTCGTGGGAAGTGGAGGTAGTGGAATGATGGAGTAGTGGAGTTGTGTGTCGGTGATACACGACCGAGCCTTGCCCACTTCTCCTGTTCATCTCTAACCGTCCATGACTTCCTAACACGTTCTTGTGATGGCGCGTTGCACGCCGCACGCCGTAAACCGCCGGACCAATACCCCAACAAGTATCCCCCGGTTTGTGACATGATTGATGTCCTGGAATGTGGATCGTGGATCCACGAAAGATAGCATGTAATGCTGAATTGAATAATCGCGTTATTCGAAAGTCGATACTTGTGAAGTATCGTGTGTATTTCATGGTGTACTGCATTGTGGTGTGGTAAGGTGATGGGTAATGACGCCTTATCGACCAATTGACTCCCGACCAGGTTGTATAACCAAGTGGTGAAGTTGGACGGATGAGATGAGCCTTGAGACACTCATCTGCGACCGATTAATGAATATTAGGGTTTTTGAAGAGGTGCGCAAGCATCACTCTCGCCTTGGTCGAAACCAAGCATGGGAAGGATTTTGAGAGGACCGACCATACATGCGTGTTGACGGCATGATGGTGTAGGTGCCTCGTATTCCGTTCCTCATGAAAGCGCGATCCCGGGCCACTCAATTTGACCGTCAAAGAGGAGTGGTCGAGATTGATTTTGCGATAGAAGTTTGATACCTCAAGAAGCCACGCGCCACACTCTTTCCGACGCGTTTTCCAAGACGACCTAACTTGGTCGGTCTTGGCCGGCCGGGTTTGACGTGAAGATGGTAGCCTGATGTTCACGCCTATACCTGACTGTCCCATGAAAACGTGATCTAAGCCACTCAATTTGTCCGGTGAAGTTGAGCGGTCGAGATCAATTTGCAATTTGGGAAGTGTAACCACGCATGTTTGGGCGGGCGTTTTGGATTAGCCGTGCATGATATGCCTTGGCCGATTGCATGAGGGGGTAGATGGGCCCACAGTGGTCATCTTTGGTATGACCGGACTCGCTCGATTTGATCTCAGGACCCTCCATTCGTGCCGAGAAGATGGACGCGTGATGGCTTGAACCCTAATTTTGGCTTTCAAAGCCGTGCGACCATGCTCTTTCAAAGCGACGAACGTGTTGTAACCAATCATGGTTGGTTTTGACCGATTGGTCAAGTGTGCAGGCGGTCACATGGTGATTGTGTCGACATGCTCCGGGCCCTTTGAGTCTACATCTACACCCTCCATCTATACCTGCGAAGATGGATGGTTGAGACCATTTTGCAAGACATGTAATATGCCGCAAACCCTAATTTAGGTTTTCCGTCCATAATGCTTGGTATGGACGGTTTCTTGGCAAGCAAAGGCCAATAGTCGACCATGCGGGGTCGGCCGTGTGTATTCCATACCGCTTGGGGTGATGGAATTGATCCGGGGTCATCCAATCATGCTTGTGGAGTTGGATGATCGCGATCGAGATCATATCCGACCGATATGGTCAAAGTCTTGATGCTCAATCGGGCTAGTATAACACACCGAGAGGGGCTCAATCGGGCTAGTATAACACACCGAGAGGGCTCGGGCCAGTATAACACACCGAGAATCAACTCTGTACGGGTATTTCGTACATGGTTTCATTATAGTGCTTGAGGTTCGTGTTTCTCTGTAAGAGTAACACCGGTCGTCATGCCACACCGATAATGAGTACCGGAAATACAAGGTCGATATGAAATTCACTGTAATGGGACTGTTGCTACAAGTTCCATTCTTGGTGAATCAAGTGAGGGAGTATCCAACACTTATAAATGGCTTTATCTTTTACAAGATGTCAGCGCATGATTTTCTCTGGTTTTTACAAATATAACCTTAAACGAAAATCCACCATCAACAGTTCCATAAAAACATTAACGTATGGAATTGATATCCCATGAACGTTTCACTTTTAACTCCATGTATTTACTAACCGCCTCACCCTTATGACACTTCCTTATGACGGGCGTAGTGTATGCCGCACGCTGTAAACCGCCAAACCAATACCCAAAGAGGATCCCCGCCTTGTGATATGTGTTGATGCCTCAAATGTTTTTGTGGAAAACATGTAGCATATGGTTGTTGTCTGGAAAGTCGAGCTTGGGAGACTTGGTAGCTTGGTGACCTTCGACGGTCGAGATTTTTTATCTTAAGAGGAAAGGTAGCCGTTGATCTTTGCACGCTATCGTTCGTTGGTGGCCGCATAGGAAGGCAGCAGATGGTGGCGTGGCTAGTTTAGCATGCCATTGGCATGGCATGGTGGCGCGGCTAGGTTGGCATGACATTGCATGCCGTTGGCATGGCATGGCGTGGCCAAGCTTAGGTTTCGGGCCAAAGGTTACCATGCTGGTAACCTTGGATGGCTAGGATTTGCTCCTGGGATTGAAGGGGGATCGTCGATTGTCGCACGCCTTCGTTTTGGTAGCCGCATAGGGAAGGCCAACATGGTGGCGCGACTAGGTTGGCATGGCGTGTTTTGGCGTGGCCAAACTTAGGTTTTCGGGCTAAAGGTTACCATGCGCGTCGTCCGGTAACCTTTGAGGTCTAGGATTTGCTCTCGGGATTAAAAGGGGACCGTCGATTTTCGCACGCCTTCGCTTTGGTATCCACGTAGGGAAGGCCGCATGGTGGCGCTGGGCTTAGTGCATTTGGCATGTGGGGCCAAGGGTTTGTAATCCGTTGGCACATGGTGCCACTAGCATGGCTAGGTGCGGTTTGGCTTTTGGCAAGCCGTTGGCACATGGTGCGGCTAGCATGTCTAGGTGCGGTTTGGCTTGGCATGTAGGGCCAAGGGTTTGGCATGCCGTTGGCACATGGTGTGGCTAGCATGGCTACGGACAAGGCAGGTGTGGCTTGGCTTGGCATGTGGGGTCAAGGGTTTGGCAAGCCGTTGGCACATGGTGCGACTAACATGGCTAGGTGAGGTTTGGCTTGGCATGTGGGGCCAAGGGTTTGGCAAGCCGTTGGCACATGGTGCGGCTAGCATGGCTAGGCCAAGGAAAGGTGTGGCTTGGCTTGGCATGTGGGGCCAAGGGTTTGGCAAGCCGTTAGCACATGGTGCGGCTAGCATGGCTAGGTGGGGTTTGGCTTGGCATGTGGGGCCAAGGGTTTTCCATGGGCGTATGGCGTGGCTAGCTTGGCTAGGTGCGGTTTGGCTTGGCATGTGGGGCCAAGGGTTTGCCATGGGCGCATGGCGTGGCTAGCTTGGCTTGGCATGTGGGGCCAAGGGTTTTCCATGGGCGCATGGTGTGGCTAGCTTGGCTAGGTGCGGTTTGGCTTGGCATGTGGGGCCAAGGGTTTGCCATGGGCGCATGGCGTGGCTAGCTTGGATAGGTGCGGTTTGGCTTGGCATGTGGGGCCAAGGTTTGGCGTGACCAAGCTAGGGCTTTGGGCCAAAGGTCGTATGGTAACCTCGGAAGGCTAGGATTTGCTCATGGGATTGAAGGGAGACCGTTGGTTATCGCACGCCTTCGTTTTGGTAGTCAAGCGCAGGGAAGGCCAGCAAGGTGGCGCGGCTAGGTTGGCATGGGGTCATGGCAAGGTGCGTTTGGCATGGCGCGGTAGGTGTGGGTGGCATGGTTTTCCATTGGCACATAGGTGCGGCTAGCATGGTTGGCATGCCTTGGCGCGGTAGGTATGGCTGGCATGGTTTTCCATTGGCACAGGGGTGCGGCTAGCATGGTTGGAATGCCTTGGCGCGACAGGTATGGCTGGCATGGTTTGCCATTGGCACAGGGGTGCGGCTAACATGGTTGGCATGCCTTCGCGCGGTAGGTGTGGCTGGCATGGTTTGCCATTGGTACAGGGGTGCAACTAGCATGGTTGGAATGCCTTGGCGCGGTAGGTGTGGCTGGCATGGTTTGCCATTGGCACAGGGGTGCGGCTAGCATGGTTGGCATGCCTTGGCGCGATAGGTGTGGCTGGCAAGGTTTGCCATTGGCACAGGGGTGCGGCTAGCATGGTTGGCATGCCTTGGCGCGGTAGGTGTGGCTGGCATGGTTGGCCATTGGCACATGCGGTGTGAGAATTAGGGTTTTGGCCTGTCGAAACCCTAGTTAGCATTAAAAAAAGGTACCCTGGTAATTTTCTTGCAGACAAATTAAAGGGTTCAATAAATGTGCTTAGTTTGGACATTATTACTCAAGTTCTGTGACGTCACTGTCTGACTAGGGTTTTACGATTTTACCCCTAAGATAAAAACCACTATCAACACATGGATATTACTACATCCATGAGTAGAAAAACGCTTATTAATTGAGGATGAATTCTAATTTCTATATATGAATTGATTGTTTTGATTTCTTCATATGATCATCATTTGTGTTTACTATTGAGAGTGTTTATGATTGATTAATATATTGTTTAGGTGGCCAACTAAATATGTGTGACGGATCAAAAATTACGCCTAGCGTGCCGTAGAGAGTGCAGGCTATAACTTCTCTCGATGTGTCATGATGATGCGACTTACCGGCCTTAAAACTAGAAAATGCACGCTCATCTGCCTTTGCAAGCATTCTCCATTGGCATGATGCAGCTAACTTAGCTTCTACACCGCTCCAAAACTTTCCATTGTTCAGCGAAGGGTTTTAATCCATAAAGGCTTATGCCGATGCATCACTGCATGCATCTGTGGCTTTCCAATCTTGTTCGGGCATAGTACATGCCTTGAACTTGCGCATAATCCATTGAGGGCCTAATTTCATATCTCTACTTAGCTTAGGCATTGTTGAAATCATGCACTTGTCTTGCTGATGCTAAGGGTGCATCAATCAGGCTCATGCCGTACTTTCCTAAGTCTTATGCAAGCTCCACTAACTTGCATATTGATGTAGTTTACTTTCTTGGCCATGCCGAATTCGTAATTGATGCATATGCCAACTTCGTTTAGCTTGATAGGTAGTATGAGCATCCAGTGAATGACATGCAACTAGCCTCATCAAGTGTGACCACAATCATCTATTGCATAGCAATACCGAGCCAGATGATATGAGAGGCCAACATGCTGCAATCATCTCGCAATTAGATGATATAAGCGACAAAGTGCTGGAAAGGAAATGTTGTAACTCATTGCGGCTGCCTACATACCCTTCCCTACTCTAAAGGGATCAAGCATTGATCGTATTTCATCCTCGAAGGGACATGCTACTCAAGCCAACTTGTTTGCAAGCCCGTGTCCAAGAAATAATGATAATGGCCTAGTCCGTGTAGGCCATTCCAATAAAATGCACAAAGGTTGCGCATTACCGAGTCCACGGCATGGCATAATAACTCCCATTCTTAATATGCTCCATTGGCAAATCTACGCAGCTATAAATGAGGCCTAGGCATCATTTATGTTGTTCTGGCTAAGCTATAAAGCTTTCTTGGTGCATAGTCCGCATATGCACCTTCGACCAACTACCCCTCCCTATATATGTCTTATTGACATTTTCTACAACTTAAACTAGGGGACCAGATTGACATTCACCAAGTAACACTTTTGAGGTGCATGCTTCACTATTCATGGTCGTTGCCATGTGTTCTTGAATAACCGACAATGATTGCTGAGTTTCTGTTCTGGCCCATAGGCCAGTTTCAATATTGCGCAATGATTGCGCAACATTCACTCGGCCAGCCCGCTATGGCTTGATGCACAATTGTTGTGCGATATTGGCTCTAGGCCAATAGCTTGCATAATGTGCAATGGTTGTGTTGCAACGCCCAAGGCCATCTTCCCAACTGGCCTGATGCGCGATTTGGACTTTGGCTAGTATAGCTTACCCAATGCGCCAAAATGCGCCATTATTGGCTCTAGGCCACCGTGGCTTCCTCTTGGTGCCATATTGGTCTTGGAAAATATGCCCAAAATAATGCGCCACTCTTGGAGCGATATTGGCCTTTGACCAAATGCCCCTTACTACGCAAGGAAGCTTTGGATGAAGCTTCATCATAAGCCATCGCGCATCTTTGCACATGCTCCATGTATTTGTTTTCTCATTAATATTTAAAATATACACGAAATTGAGAAGGGGTTCACAAGGGCATTATGCTGCTGCAAGATCATTGCACTTGGGAAGTTGGAGACGGTAAGGAGATTAACATATGAAAAGATAATTGGATTCCCGGCCAAATGGAAGTCTTAGAAAACAACAGAAACAATAACACCTCCTTACCTAACCTCATCAGTGAACTCATCCTTGATGATAATTGGAATCTCTCCCTCCTAAGAGCTACTCTAAACCTCTATAACTATAACTCTGTCGTCAAGATAACACCTAAACATAGCACCAAGGATGCTCTCAGATGGAAACATACTCCTGATGGCATTTTCTTTGTTAAATCTATGTATGATGTTTTGACCAAAAAAAAAAAAAAAAACACTCAACCTATTGATAGTATTGCTAAAAAGATTTGGAAGCTCAACACCACCATAAAATCCAGATGTTTACCTGGAAATTCAAGTCTCATCCTAATTTGCTACCTAGCCAATTTCATTCACACTATAAACCCCTGCTGCCCGCTCTACAATGGAGCTATAAAAACAAGAGAACACTTCTTCATGAAATGTAGTTTTACTAAAGTTGTATGGGCCAATTGCAACTTAAACCTTGATAGGGCAAATGTGTCTATGACTGGTTTTAACATGTGGTGCAGTAGCTGATTTAGAAGGAATAATTTTCATACTCACTGGGGTGGCTGGACAGATATATGTGCTACATATATTTGTATGTCTGGAAGGCTCGGTTTGATACGACCTTTCAAAGGAAAAACCAGGCCCAATAACAACAGAAATACAGATCATGAACGACTTGAAAACCAAATGGCAAGGAAAATGGATACTAAAACTCTCAGGGGAGAGAGTCAGTCATATCCAGAAATGGAAAACCAAACGCTGAATTTTAGTTATCTATCTATAATCCTGAAATTGATATGACATGAATTGGCATATCATTACAACTTACACAGGAAGCACAATTGGAAAAAGAAGCATCAAAGCCAGATTTCAAAGCATGGATGAAGGGGACAAAGGAGTAGCATTAAAAGCGATCAGATGGGCTATCATTTTGAAATGCAGAAAAATCAACCTCGTAAGAGCAAATAAAAAGCTAATCAGTTGGATGAGAAGACCTCAGGAATCCACAGACTGGCAAGCAAACTGCGTGAATGAAAAACTTTTGAACTTAAAATCTTATTTCAGTTTTTTTGATTGTAAGGATCGTGAATCGAAAAACTTAAACAACATCAATCTGTTTGCTAGTATAGGCTATAAATAACAAAACCAGGCTTACCGGTTGAACTCGTCGCAACTTGCTGCCTTCACTGCTTTTATCAAAAAAAAGAAAAAAACAAGAAAAGAGAAGAGAGACCAATAATCTCTTACTATTCTTAGCCATAATTGTTATTAACACCTCATAGTTATATAAGTGTGAAACTTTGCTTACATTACGACTGATATCAAGACTAAAAGAAACAAAAAACAAAATTGTAAACTTTTACAGCCACTTGAAGAAATTGACAACTTTCTAATGGTTTTCGACCATTTTATATCTTGATGATCATAAAAATCAAAGATTTCCGTACAAAAGAAGTAATACACCCAAATATGATATTATGCCAACGAATATCAATCTTATTTACCGAAGTAGATAGTTTTCTTCTAAGCGTGCCCGATAACAATCAAGTTCCACTAAATATCACATTAAGGCTGTTATATAATAAGTCTAGAAAATATAAAGAAATCATTAGACGATAAAAAAATAGGAAAAAAATCCTAAAATTTCAGTGGAGATTATGAAAACTAAAAAATACAACTATAATTTACCCAAAAGATTCAAAAGATCAAACCAATTTGGGGTAAATCAAGGAACTAAACGGTGAAGAAAGTAGCCTTGGGTTCTATTAGGGTTCTAAACTGAAAAACAATAACCTGACCTTAAAACAGTTAACCGAACTCGTAATGTAACTGGATATACCCTTTTAAGAGAGGGTTAAACTCAAAGAGGGAGATAAGAAGAGTTGAAGATAGATGTATAAGAAGAGAAGCAGTAAAATAAGAAGAAGAACGAATTGAGAAGAATCTGGTTTTTCATATATTCCCTGTTACAGAACTCGAATACCTATATATATCCAACAATACGTGCAAAGCAAGCAGAAGTAGTTTTAATTAAACAGGGAAACTATATTATGCTATAATAAGAAAAGCTAACTAAGGAAACTACTAGAATAGGTAATGGTATCCCAACATCCCACCTCTTGAAAATCACTTGTCCTCAAGCCGGAAAACTGAAACTTGAGTAGAAAATCATCCGCATCTTCCCAAGTTGCATCTTCTTGTGGATGATTCTTCCATTTAACTAACCAACGTGTTCCCGCCCCTTACCTTCTTATACATTTTTCTTTCAAGAATGATATCAGTTCCCACTTGTCGTAGTCAATAATATCCGGTAGAGTCTGTTGTAATTTAATTTGCGGAACCAAGCTTAAGTTTAAGTCGAGAAACATGGAATACTTTGGGATGAATGCGACTAGTGATAGGCAATTCCAAACGATAAGCCACGTAACCTATCTTTTCCAGGATGCGAAAAGGGCCATAAAACTTGGGAGATAGCTTCGAGAAAGACTGTTGTGCCACTGTTCGTTGTCTATAAGGTTGAAGTCGAAGGAAGACCCAATCATCCACTGCAAAAGTGCGTTCTGTACGATGATCATCAGCGTATTTCTTCATACGATCTTGAGCGGCAAGTAAATTGGACTTCAGTAGCTGTAGTGTGTGGTCACGAGCTTGCAAGTTTAAATCAACATCATGGACCGAGGATGAACCAGAAGATAAGTCAGAATGGCAGGAGGAGGACTACTGTAGAGTGCTTGATAAGGACTCATTAATGGCGAGAATGGTAATCGGTATTGTACCACCATTCGGCCCATGGAAGCCATTTGTCCAATCCTTTGGCTTCATACCAGCAAAACACCGCAAATAACATTCTAAGGTTCGATTAGTTACCTCGGTTCCCGTCAGATTGTGGATGATATGCAGAGCTACGACATAACTTAGTGTTCTCGCAATGAAAAATAGGCCTCCCGAATTTCTTGATGAAAATAGATCTCCGTCACTAACTATACTCCTTGGCATTCCGTGTTTAACAATTTCACGAACAAAAATTTCTCGCAATTGAACTAGCCGTGTATGGATGAGTTAGCGATATAAAGTGAGCATATTTAGATAGCCGATCAATCACCACTTAATTGAATTTTCTTGTTAGAGGATGGAAAACCATCGATAAAATCCATATCGATGTCAATCCATACATCCGAAGGTATGGGTAAAGGACTTAAAAGTCCCGGTGGAGCAACGGATTCCGATTTGTTCCTCCGGCGAGATATCACACCGCGAAATAAAGTCCTTTGACCGACTTCTTTAAACTTTTCCAATAAAAACTCGTTGCACTCCGCTTATAAGTACGTAAATATCCCGAATGGCCACCAATAGGGTGTGAATGGAATTCTTCCAAAGAACTTAGCACACCATGGAGAAGTGGAAACCACCACTATGCGACCCTTGTAGCGTAGAATCCTGCAAGTGTAAGAAAATGGGATTTGAAATCTGGAGAAATTGTTAATCGATGAATGAGATTACCCATTTCTACATCATCGTGGCACTCTGAATTATCTCTTGTAACTCGAAAAGACCGGTGTAGATAAACCGAAATTGGAACCGAAATTTCTAGATAATGCATCACCGCAAAGATTGTCCTTGCCAGGTCGAAAGATAATCTCATAGTCGAACCGGAAGCTTGAAACTCATTTCTGTTGTTCCATGGAAGACAACTTTCGATCTAAAAAGTACTTCAAACTTTTATGATCAAAGTATAAATTTTGAAGTGACCGCCTAACAAATAAGCTCTCCATTTTTGCACTGCCGAAATAATGGCTAACATCTCCTTGTCGTAAACAGATAAAGCAAGGTGTTTGGGAGCCAAAGGTTTACTATGAAAAGCAACAGGTCTTCCGGATTGTAATAACACAGCACCAATGCCAATGCCTGAAGCATCACATTCAATTGCAAATTCCTTTGAGAAATCTGGCAAAATCAAGACTGGAGTTGTTGTTAAAGCTTATTTCAAGTAGTTTGAAGGCAGCAAAGAGCATCAAGCACTCCACGCAAAAGCGTCTTTCTTCAATAATCGAGTCAATGGGGCACTAATTTTGCCAAAATTCTTGACAAATTTGCGATAGTAGCCTATGCCAAACCTAAAAATCCACGTAACTCTTTAATTGTTTTGGGTACAGGCCAAGATAAGATACAATTAATCTTTTCTTTTTCCACAGAAACTCCATCAGAGGAAATAACATGTCCCAAGTATCCTACTGTCGGCTGTGCAAAAGTGCACTTAGATTCCTTCACAAATAGGTTATTAGCGCGAAGCAATTCAAACACCAGAGATAAATGGGTTAGATGTTCGGACAAATTCTTACTATAAATCAAGATGTCGTCAAAAAATACTAACACGAATTTCCTTAAGTATGCTCGAAAGATGGTGTTCATCAAACCTTGAAAAGTAGACGGCGCATTTGAGAGGCCAAACGGCATAACCAGAAACTCATAGTGGCCATCATGAGTTCTGAAAGCTGTTTTGGAAATATCAGCAGGGTGCACTCGAATCTGGTAATAACCAGAACGTAAATCAAGCTTGGTAAATATGCGAGCACCATGTAATTCATCCAATAACTCATCGACTACCGGAATTGGAAATCGATCTTTGACAGTTAGCTTATTCAAAGCACGATAATCCACACACATACGCCAGGAGCCATCCTTCTTTCTGACCATCAATATTGGGGAAGAATAAGGACTGGTACTTGATCTAATAAAGCCAGCTTGTTGCAATTCAGATACGATCTTGTCAATTTCAGCTTTCTGAAAGTATGGATATCGATACGGCCGTACATTGACTGGGGTAGAGCCTGAAACCAATGGAATACGATGATCTTGTTCTCGCGCTGGAGGTAAGGAAGTTGGAGTTGTAAAAATATCAGCAAACTTGGAAAGAAGCTCTTGTAAGGCTGGTGGATGATCCGTTGACGCCGTAACTGACTCATTCAATGAAGTATTTATGGCTGATAATTGGAGAAAGACTGCATAACTTTCTCGACAGAGTAATTGTTGCATGGGCACAGAATCCATGATCATAACTGAAGAGCAATGATGTCCTTGTAAAAAGACGGCTGTATCATTAATTTTGAACTGCATCGTCAGTTTTGAGAAATCCCATGTAACTGGACCCAATGTACTTAGCCATTGAACTCCTAAAACAGCATCATAACCACTAATGTCTAGCAAATAGAAATCCGGGTGTGAACGAATAATCTTGAAGGTTTGGAGAGGGACATTGCGGCAATATCCCTTAGTCTCGCAACTTATTTCCATCACCCACAAAGTGACTTGTAAAATGACCTCATCGGGGTTTCTGAATAGCCACAATGTTTTGCCCATTTAGGATGCGTAAAATTATGTGTAGAAAGCGCAGTCAATCAAAATACAAAGAGGTTGAGATTTTGTACACCCTTGAACTCGCATTGTCTTAGGGAAAGAAGAACCCGATAAAGAGTTAAGAGATATTGTAGGGTTTTCTGGAACTTCAGAAGAAAATTCCATATCCACTTTCTCCTCAGTAACTTCATTAGCACATAAGTCTTCCTTGTCATCGTCACTTCTAAGAACAATGCACGAGGTTTAACACAAACATGGCCTCATCATCTTCGTTTCATCACAATTAAAACACAATCCCTTTGCTTGACGTTGCCTCTGTTCTTCCACCGTAAGACGTTTGGAACAAAGCAGAATAGAAGATTTGGGAATCTGGGAAGAATTAGGGACAGAGTATTGTCTTGATCTCCATGATTGTTTATTGGTTAACAAAACTTCATCTTGATTCAGTGCTTTTTTAAAAGCAGAAGATAAAGATGTAGGTTCCAGTAACTTAACCATATTGCCAACTTCTGGTTTTAATGCCAATATGAAAAGATTTATTAGATGGCTCTCTTCAAAATCAACCTGATTCAAAAGACATTCAAATTCTGGAAGAAAATCCTTAACAGAACCCTTCTGTTTAATTGTAGAGATAGCTATCTTGGGATCAACAAAATTAAATTGAAACCTTTCACGAATATGGGTACAAAACGTTACCCATGTCAGAATCTGTATCTGCGTACGCTTCCATCGGAACCACGCATTAGCTTCCCCTTTGAGATGTGCAGCGGCTAAATTTACTTTTTGATTATTAGCAATAACATGCCAAGTGAAATATTGCTCTGCTTGAAAAATCCATCCATCAGGATCAGTGCCATCGAATGTTGGAAATTTAAGCTGAACACGAGGAGGAGTATCCAATAAGGGTGGTATTCGCTGTCTGGTTTCAGTGTGTGCACTCTCATTCCCAGTATTCGTCTTTGGCATATACTCATCAAAAAAAAAGACGTAAAGAAGACGTGAGTGATGTTGTAAACGTCGTGGTTAACGCAGTTGTTAAACTTGTGATTGCAGTAGTTTGAGCATCTCAGCGGTGTTGTCTTCCTTACGAGCTTCATCCCGTAGCTTCAAATCATCTTGGAGTTTAGAAAGAATCTCATCAAACTTCGTTGTCAGCGTTGTAATGTTATCATTGACAAGCTTCAAATTGTCTGTATAATCATGACCCATTAAAAAAAATTTGGTGTAAAATACAGGATAAACCCGCTCGAACCGAGATATTAGGGTTCTAAATCAAAAACAATAACTCCGACCTTAAAACGCTTAACCGAACTCGTAATGTAACTGGATATACCCTTTTAAGAGAGGGTTAAACTCAAAGAGGGAGATAAGAAGAGTTGAAGATAGATGTATAAGAAGAGAAGCAGTAAAATAAGAAGAAGAACGAATTGAGAAGAATCTGGTTTTTCATATATTCCCTGTTACAGAACTCGAATACCTATATATATCCAACAATACGTGCAAAGCAAGCAGAAGTAGTTTTAATTAAACAGGGAAACTATATTATGCTATAATAAGAAAAGCTAACTAAGGAAACTACTAGGAATAGGTAATGGTATCCCAACAGGTTCTTTCATTTTCGGTTCAAGGAATTGAGGAGAGTGAGATGGGGGAAAAGCCAAAATAAATAAATAAACCATGCTTTTAGGTTGTCACTGTGAAATGGCTATGGCCCAAAATGGATGCTTTGGTCTTACCAAGTGGAACAAAACAAATGCATTTGCAACTTAGAATGATAGTAGAATACAAAAACTTGGAATTATCTACAATATAAAGCACAGTTTGTTTCTGAGTGGTGGCCAGGATTTATTCTGGGCAAAGATAAATCTACGGTCGTGGTTGTGCAGACCACACCCATAACCCGCACGTGCGCCAAGGCTAACTTTGCCTATATGAGTGGTGGTCAGGATTTATCCTTGGCAAAGATAAATCAAAGGTCGTGATCCTCCGTGCCACACCCTACAAGTCGCACACGTGGTGTTCATTCCAATATTATGAATTAAAAATGAATACTCAAGTCAAGATATTGAATTTTAAAAATTATAACATGGAGGTTCGAACTCATGACCTATTGTGTCATAAGAGTGGCCTCTAACCATTGTTCCACCTTGGTTGGGATTGATAAAAAAGATAAATCAACAGTGGTTGTTTGTTCAACTTAAATATTAATTAGTATAAGTATTTTATTAATTAGTATAAGTGATTTGTCTAGAGAGAAGATAAATCTATGGTTATGGTTTGTTCAACTTAAATATTAATTAGTATAAGTGTTTTATTAATTTAGGAAACATTAATTTCTCATGATAAATGATTTATTAATTTTACATCATAAATATCCCTTAATTAATATTAATACATATCTCCATAAATAAGTAATAATTTTGACAAAAATTATTTCAATAGATATTAGTGGTGGTGGTGGTAGTAGAGGAAGAAGTAAGTGGTGGAAGCGGTGGAATGTGTTACAAAGTGGTGGAGGCGGTAACATTAGTTTTGGTGGAAGAAATAGTGGTATTTGGATGGTTTTAATGGCGGTGGTATTAGTTTTTTTTTTGAATCAAAAATAATAAATTTTTTACATGATGGGTAACATTGTATTGTGAAAAGTATAGTTGGTTGTTTTTGACACGATCAAAAAAGGCGGATAAAAAATACTTTTGGGATGATACCAAATCATATAAGACAAAATGGTTGTTTTTGGTGCCACCGCTATCTTTTGGTAGTTCGTCAGACGCATGATTTTCAATATTAACAAAAAACATATAGTTGAATAAATTAATTGACGACCTAAGTTTGTTAAATCTAAACTTTATACATGATGTGTGGGATTAAAAGTTATAAGTGCGCCCAATATTCTACGAGGGATGGAAAATGGTGGTGGTGGAGAAAGAAGTAATATCCGGTGGTTTGTGGTGCGGCGGTTTTGATGAGTAGTAATTGACTATGTTAATTATGTGTGCTACAAAAGGATAACACTATAAATTAGAAATGTGGTTGATCGTCTTAATGCTAATATAAACTCGGTTAAAATACATGAAAATTAAGAAGAAAAACATTCAGGATGTCACGTTATATAATAAATAACACTAAAAACTACATATTTAGTATCAAGGTTTCTCCGTCCAATAGATAAATCTAAGGTTGTATTGAGATCCCGTAAGCATAGGGCGAGTTGGTCTTGGATTTCGAATGATAATGAATATAATGAAACGCTCCCTCTCGGTTTGTCCAATGAAAACCGAAACCTTCTAAAATAAATAATCAATCGAACAACACTTAGATGGAACGCATCACCACCAAAGTGTAAACTTCTGCGAATTGCTACATATCCAAAGTGAAATTTCTACAAATTAATCTGTGATTTCCTCCTACCGCTAAGGGGCATGCAATTAAATCTCTAATAGTGATTTTAAAGGTATTTAATAATTATAAAATTCTCTTATAAGTTTTGTTTATGCAAGTATTGATTTAACTTGGGTTCTTTTTAAATTTTTGTGTTAAGTTGATGACTTTTTAATTTGAATACATGTTTGGTTAACAAACTTTGATACATATAGGTATTTTCTTTGTAGAACTGATGTTAGTCTCTCATTTTTCCCGTTATCACATTGTTTCGATCCCTTATTTGTAGACATTATTTGACTAATATTGGGGTATTTGTTTAATCTCAAGGCCGATTAAACCCAATGTGTGTTTTATACATTGAAGGCGAGGTGTCGGCTCTACCTTGAAACTAATAATTTTTCTTCGGAAGGTTAGTTGAATTTATGTAGATACAAATATCAATATGACTATGCTCTTTAAAACTCCAAATTACTTGAGTAACACTAGTGAGAACGTCATTCATGCACTACTTAGCATAGTTGGTGTGAAATCTTTTTATCCACGAATTTTTTCAATATTATGTTATCAATATGATTGAGAAAGAATCTTACACATGTTTTGATTTACTATTATAAGTTTATTTTTTCAACTCACATGTGTATATCTCAGCCTTCCAATAGCCAAGGGTTCTTCATTTTATAACTCTCACATTTTGCAAAAAATAAATAAATAGTGTTTATCTATAGTAGGGAAAATATTATGGGTTTTTGCTTCACTCCTTAGAGCCTTAGTTATCAATAATTTCGGAACAAAAGTATTCATAAACATCATGGAGTTGGATTGGCGGTTTAGGTATATGTACTTTGTTAGATGAAATATTCTTTTTGAAGTTTGAAATTATGGTATGATGGAACAATAAATAGGGAAAATTTTTATTTACTGTATTTTTTATTTTATTTTCATGTTGGCACAACATTATTACTCCGTCTAGATAATAAATTGGAATAACATGCTTAAGTAAAAAAAATAAAAAGATCGTGTAACCCATTTTGTTTCCCAAAACCTATTTGAATATCAAAATAATTACTCACGAGAATAAAATGAAGAAGAAAATGTGAACAATATCGTATAGAGATTAAACATCCTGTACGTTACGGCACGGGTTAAGATCTAGTAAATTTATAAAACACACAACAATCATTTCCGTTCAAAGCAATAATCAATGAATAAATCACACGTTCAAACTAATAATATATTGGTATTTTTGTGTTGTTCACTGGAACCTTCAACACAATCGGCATAATTCATGATTGTCTTGATTCTACGTCGACCCAAAAGAAATTTGAGTTGAGTCATGCATCCGAACAAAATAGAGATAAATTATTGTGAGTACAAAA
The DNA here is from genome assembly GCA_023531295.1 of Papaver armeniacum. NCBI lineage: Eukaryota > Viridiplantae > Streptophyta > Magnoliopsida > Ranunculales > Papaveraceae > Papaver > Papaver armeniacum. Next base: position 70,855 of record JAJJWW010007976.1, read on the forward strand.
CATATGTCGATCATATAGTATCTAAAATGCGGAATGGAAAATCAGAATAATGACTTTGGGTTTTAAAGGCCAGAACATGAATGGCAGCAAGCCAGCAAACGTATTTTATGAATGTGTTAGGAAGTTGCATTATAAATTCGTGTACCTAGACCAATGGGAAGAGAAGATCACAACATTTTCATATAATTAGATCAAACAAGATGTGTCCTTATCATTTGACCTGGAGTATAGATTAACCTCTTGAATGCAAGCCTGAGATAACACCTCCAAAAATGTGTTGTATTTGACCAAAAAAAAAAAAAGAATAGACACCAAAGTAAATACAACCACCAAAAATAGACCGATATCCATCAGATACATTCATTCATTAATTCGCGAAGCATATAGGTCGTCAAACAAAGAAAAAAAAAAGACAACCATGAGTGAATATAGTTTAGATGGTTGCAAGTCAAACTCAATCGAGTTGAACATGGTGCATCTAATTTGGTCCGCACGTTTATTTTTCCATTCACATTCTCTTGTCCTCTGAGCTCCTCCAAAGTCCGTGGTCCAAATCTGTTAGATCGTGGTTATGCATGTAACCATCCTGTCCAATGCATTGAGTTCCTACAAATTAAATGCTATTTGCTTTTCCCCGGGAGGAATGAGAGTATTTTTTTTTTTTTTTTTTTTTTGTCGACTTTAAGGATCCGTTTGGGATCACAAATATTATCAATACAAGGCTCGATATAAAGAAATCTAGAATACATAGCACATTTTGGATAAGTTGGGCAAGATAAAGAGAGATCCAGATTTGTCTAGGAAAAAGACAAATCAATGGTCGTGGTTTGTTTAACTTAAACTTATTATAAACTTATTATGAGTGTTTTATTAATTAGTGTCTCATTAATTGCTCATCATAAATGTCCTCTTAAATGATAAATTTTAATAATTTTAGTATTAATAAAAATTATAATATTAATAGAATTTGGTGGTGGTAGTGGCCAGGTGGAAGGAGTGGTTGGTGTTAGTGAATTGTGGAGGCGATAATATTAGTGGCGGTGATAAAAACAATGGGATGAGTGGTTTTATGGTTGTGGATACGTTGGTGAATAGTCGTGGACAATATTAGCTCTACATATTTACAACACAGGTAATATTGTATTGTGAAAGATGTGATTGGTTGTTTTAACACGATTGGTTAAAAAAAAACACGATATTTTGATGATTAGACCATACTATTTAGGTAAAAATGATCATAACTGCCGGATCACCTAAACGGTGCCCCTGCTACCTTTAATATCCGATTGTACAAATCATAGTCCTAACTGTTAGGATAAAATCAATTGCAATACTAAAAAACAAAATATATATAAAACATAAATATAATGAAGTAAATTAATTATCGACCTAAGTTTGTTCAAGAACGCGCAATTGGGGATATGGAAACTAATTGGGGGATATAGCTAAATGACAAAAACCGGATCCAAATATCAAATCTCGGTCACCCCTTATGTAATTATTTTTTTAATTCCTAATCTAGCCCTCACTAATCAGGTTTAGTGGTTAATAATAATTAGTAAAATTTTAAGTATTTGGGGGATAGATTAGTGTGTATTTTTATTTGAATTTGTGTGAGTGAGGTGAGAGTAGAAGGTGGGAAAAATATTTTTGAGTGGAAATATTTTTTGTGAAAATGGAAGATGATTATGAGGAGAGAATTGCAGCTGCTGAATCTTTAGCTCAACTACAACAACAATCATATCTTCAATCTTCGGTTAATGATAACAACTCACAATTGGAATTATATGATGAACCAACACCCTTGGATCATGATTTTGGTGAGCATGAAGTATTTTTTGAAGAACCAACCCAAGAAAGTAAACTAGTTCAACATACAAGCATCCCCAACACACATGTAATGCTACTAAGGGTTCGAAAAATTGATTTGTTTCTTTTGAAACCGCCATTTTTCCTCTGAAAAAGCTTGGTGCCGGCATACCCGTAGTATAAATACCACGCCGGCACCAACAGAGCTGGCGTGTATTCATACAATTTTCCATGCCGGCGTAAAATATCCCCATTTTGAAACAATTACCGGCGTGGTCTTAACTAAAGAATTCTATGCCGACACAGAGTTAACTTTTTACCTACCACCGAATATTCCATGGAATATTCAAACCGGCATGGTTCACCCCTAACTTTACCATGCCGGTACCACAAGGAAAACATCCAGGAGTTAAAGATTTTTGAACTTAAATACCGCGTGGTTTTTAAATTAGACTTGTTAATGGAAACTTCTTCCGCTTGGAACCTTACATATCGAGCATGCTTAGGCTCTAGTTTCCGGCTTTTAACCTTGTGTAACGAGCATGCCGTTATTTTCTATTCCGGCATTAATGTTTAAGAAAATACAATGCCGGCACTGTTTAAAATTAGTTCCTCTTTTTCAAATGCATTTCAAAATTGCCGGAACATTATTATTGAATGCCGACACTTGTTTCCGGCTTTGGTTGTTTTGGCGGAACTGTCGTCGAGAATGCCGAAACTAGTACCCGGCATAGTAAAAAATTTTTTTAACTAATTCAGTTTTCTTTTCATTCATTCCTTAGATTGTGACATACATTGATCCAACAAATTCCAAACCGCTTGGTCCGAATACGTCCGAATACTATAAAATTCCTCCGGTATGTTACCAAACAATACTTTTCACCTAGTTTTTAGAACTTTATGTGGGGATTGCTTGTAATGAACCTTATAATCTTCCATTGTTATCCTAATGTAGGGAATAAAATCTCCAGAGGAAGCAATTGCTTGGGCAAAACAGACGTCTCTTAAGAACATGTGTGTGTTGGTGAAAATACCCAACGTTCACATAATCGCTTTGATATGGTTTGCGAGATAAGTGGGAAATACAAGAAGAAGGATAGCCATAATAGAAAGGGTTATGTATATCCAAAGAAGACTAATAGGGTTGTTGATGGGTGAAAATTACTCCTGCCGAATTTGGTAATTTGGGGTGTGATGAGGAATGAATTTAAACCTACAACAAATGCACTGCGCGGTGAGTGCTTGTAGATTCGAGAGATCAATCTGTGCAAGTCCGGCCTAAACCAAGAAATGGCCGTTCCAGACTTGTTTCGGTCACAAAGTGAAGGAGATGGGGTTGATCTTAGGGAGGAAGCGAAGAAGGTGTTGAGATTGTGAAGATGTTGGCTTGCTTATGACTTGTGGAAAAGTGAGTTGAGCTTACGGTTAATGTAAGGAGGCTCTGGATGTCGATTTTTCTGTCTTGTTTTCCTTTGTTTTGCCGTTGTTTGAAAATAGGGCGGAGAACCTATTTATACAAGTCATTGAGCCTCATTCACGTTTCTCGTGGGAAGTGGAGGTAGTGGAATGATGGAGTAGTGGAGTTGTGTGTCGGTAACGCACGACCAGTCTTGCCCACTTCTCCAGTTCATCTCTAACCGTCCATGACTCCTAACACATTCTTGTGATGGCGCGTTGCACGCCGCACGCTCGTAAACCGCCGGACCAATACCCCGTAAGTATCCCCCAGTTTGTGACATGATTGATGTCTGGAATGTGGATCGTGGGTCCACGAAAGATAGCATGTAATCTTTGAATTGAATAACTGCGTTATTCGAAAGTCATACTTGTGCAAGATCGTGTGTATTTTATGCAGTCTTGCGTACGGTGTGGTAAAGTGACGTGTAATGACTGCTCACTAACCAAGTAACTCCGACCGGGTTGTATAACCAAGCTGGTGAGGTCGGACGGATGAGATGATGTTTGAGACACTCATCTGCGACCGTTGATGAAATTAGGGTTTTTAAAGAGGTGCGCAAGCATCACTCTTCAGCTTGGTCGAAACCAAGCATGGGAAGGATTTTGGAGAAGACCGACCATACATGCGTGTTGACGGCATGATGGTGTAGGCGCCTGTATTCCGTTCCCTCATGAAAGCGCGATCTGGGCCACTCAATTTGACCGGTAAAGAGGAGTGGTCGAGATCGGTTTGCGGCAGAAATCCCTTGCCGCAAAGGAGTTGGAAACCGGCGTGATTTCCCTATTTTGGGCACGCGTTTCGAAGCGACCAACATTGGTTGGTTTTGGTCGATCACACTACCGTGTAGGTGGTAGGTTGGTGTTCACACCTATACCTGATTATCCCATGAAAACGTGATCTAAGCCATTCAGATCATCCGGTGAAGTTGAGCGGTCGAGATCAGTTTAGGATTTGGGAGTGTAACTGCACGAGTTTGGGCGTGCGTTTTGGGTTGGCCGGGAATGATGTGCCTTGGCCGACCGCAGAGAGGAGGTAGATGGGCCCACGGTGGTCATGCTGGTATGACCGGCCTTAGTTAATCCAATCATGACCCTCCATTCGTAGGAGGAGAAGATGGACGCGCGTGATGACTTGAAACCTAATTTTGGCTTTCAAAGCCGCGCGGCCATGCTCTTTTGGGCGGACGGTTTTGTTGTAACCAGCCACGGTTGGCTTTGACCGATTGGCCAAGTGTGTAGGCGGTCACATGGTGATTGTGTCGACATGCTCCGGGCCCTTTGAGTCTACATCTACACCCTCCATCTATACTGCGAAGATGGATGGTTGAGACCGTTTTGCGGCACATGTAATATGCCGCAAACCCTAATTTAGGGTTTTAGTCCATAATGCTTGGTATGGACGGTTTCTTGGCAAGCAAAGGCCAATGGTCGACCATGTGGTTCTACGTGTGTATTCCATACCTGCTTGGGGGTGATGGAATTGATACGTGGTCATCCAATCATGCTTGCGGAGTTGGATGGCTGCGATCGGATCGTATTTGGCAAAGCTAAGGCCGTGTGTATTCCATACCGCTTGGGGGTGATGGAATTGATCTCGTGGTCATCCAATCATGCTTGCGGAGTTGGATGATCTGCGATCGATCGTATTTGGCGAGGCTAAGGCCGTGTGTATTCCATACCTTGGGGGTGATGGAATTGATCTGTGGTCATCCAATCATGCTTGCGGAGTTGGATGATGCGATCGAATCATATCCGAGAGGACCGATACGGTCAAGTCCGGATGCTCAATCGGGCTAGTATAACACACCGAGAGGGCTCAATCGGGCTAGTATAACACACCGAGAGGGCTCGGGCTAGTATAACACACCGAGAATCGCACTGTACGGGTATTTCGTACATGGATTCATTATAGTGCTTGAGGTTCGTGTTACTCAGAAGAGTAACACTGGTCGTCATGCCACGCGATAATGAGTACAGAAATACAAGGCTGATATGAAATTCACGGGAAGGGATTGTTCTTTGCATGCTCCAAACTGGAGGAATTTCATGTATTCACGGAATGGGATTGTTGCTACATGCTCCATTCTTGGTGAATTAAGTGAGGAGTCTCCATCACTTACAAACGGCTTTATCTTTTACAAGATGTCAGCGCATGATTTTTCTGGTTACTTACAAATTTAACCTTAAACGAAAATCCACCATCAACATTAAGTCCCCTGCCTAGCACATAATGGTTACATTATTGTGTGGTAGGCATGAGATGGTGACGGACATATATGAGAAAGACGGGATAAAAGGAGTTTACCGGAAGAGTGTTGGCGATAGCTAATTTCCCACGCCGTCAAGCTTGTATGGAATCTCTGGTGGGGCCGGTTTCTTTCTTTGGGTATTCGAATCAAAAGAGGAAACCAAATAAGGGAGGAATCCTTCTTCTATTGGGATTCTTCTAAATTTTGTCTATAAAAGAGACAAGACCCTTTTCCTTTCCTCACGAATTTTTCTTTGTTGCTTGCTTTGCTCGCCCGCAACTTTCCGCCGCGCCGCTCTTGCGGAGTTGTCGCCGAAACCACCGCCGTCCGTTGCCGGAGTTGCTCCCGTCCGGCCGTACAAGGTAGGTTTCGTTTTCTCTCTTTTTTTTTTTTTTTTTTAACGGTCAAACCCTAGTTTTGTTAGGTAAATACCTTTTGTGAGACATATGCATGCTTAGCTTTCTCCACCATTTGGCTTGAATCCGTAGACATGATTTCCACGAATAAAGAAAATCGTATGATGCATGCGGATGAATGAATGCGGGCCTGCCGTGTATGCCGGAACGTGGGTCTTGCTCACGCATGCTTGGTGAAATTTGCATTGAACTTGAAATTTGTACCCAGATCGAAACTTGCAGGTCTTGAAATCAATGCCGACCGACTTGAAAGTTATCAATAGGAGAACTTAAAATCAATACCTGATCGAAACTTGTATGATGTTTGGACCGGCCATTGTGTGAGTTGTGTCTTGCAGTGTGTGACGTACAAGTTCTAACCTGTCTTTATTTCATTGCGGTAGAAAAAGAACTTCGTACGATATGTCTTACGAAGATAATGTCTTTGGTGCCAAGTCGGGAAGCGTTGATAGCTTCAAAGATATGCCGAACATCAATGATGAGTTGTTCACCTTGCCTTTTCCAAATATTAGGAAGCATCCTTCTCATAAGATAGTCTTGCTTTCGGTTCAGAAAATATGGATGCTGATCCATTCTCTTCTTCCGCACTTGTGATGAGATTTTGTCTCCCAGAGAAACGAATATCCGCCTTCTCCCATTGACTTCAAGATTTGCCATGCTCCACTTGGGTTCTTATGAAGGATGGATGAGACGCATGTTGAGTAATAAGGGCATTAAGGACAATCTGACCAAAGCACAAATTCTCGATGCGGTCATGGCATCGCTACCCTCGAAATTAGGAAAGACACCGCGGGCTTGATTACCTTTATTTCTCGGTGGCGTATTTTTACTCATACAACCATATCTAGATGGGGAGAGATGACTATTACTTTGGAGAGTGTAGCTGCATTAATGAACCCGCCTGTTCTTGCCGGGAAGTCTTTTTTACGAGCTCTCGATGCGGAACAAAGTAATTATGATGCTATACTTGAAGGCGGAGGGATTCGAGAGTCCGGACAAGGAGGAGAGAAAGGATGCGAGATGCTTTTATACTTGGTGGGTTTCGGAGTGGTCTTCGAGTTGCAGAGTTGGAAAACGAGCTCGGCGTGATTGCGTTCTGTCTTTATGGCTATCCGAGAGATGTATTTGATGATGGTTTGGGGAAGAAGACCATAAGAGATGAGCTTGTTAAGATTGCTATAAAGTGGCGCGCAGGTGAAGTTCTTCCTCTAGCTGCATTGTTCCTTGGATCGTTTGTATTCTCATCCGGACGCTTTAGCAATGGATATGCACGTTTCTAACTGGGTACAAGAGGGTGGAGTCGCACGTTCACTTCGCTTTTCTTCGGGCGCTCTTATGGGAACACTTCGGGAGTTATGCTCCTACTCCCGCACCTTCACTCGTTAACTTGTATGGCGGCTCGAGAATACTCCGATGGAATAAGAAGCGTCCTAAAGCGGGTGCGAAACTTGTGGAGGTATTTGACAACATTTCTTAGTAGATTTTCGTCCATGGGGGCCGATTCACTCTTCCATCGTTCACCCAAAGACCTTGGCCGACGATCCTGGCGTTGTGTTGTGTACCGATGTTGAGACCATGAGATGCGGGGAAATTATTTACATGCGTTAGCTGCATTCCAGATATGTCCGTCTCTATTCAACGGAGAATTTTACGTGACTCCGTACAACATTGACAGGGCTGCTCGCAGATGGGATTTGATCGGGGTGTCCCATTTATCCGTCCACTAGGGGCTGGGAAGAATCCCTTCCACAAATTCTTGACGCCAATGTGTTCTTAGACCGGGTGAGCCTTCCTTCGGCCTATTGGGAGAAACCCGGTGGTGGCCGGGAAGGGTATAAAGAATTTTGGGAAAACAATGTTGATCTTCCAGAAATTCAAGAAGAGTGTTGTGACGAATTCCGTAGTGAGCCATCTTCGACGTCTTGACGAAGCATTTCCGGTTAAGCCACTTCCATCCAAACGGACAAGAGTGAGGTTGTAAGTCCCCAAGTAGGAGAGAGACCTAAGAGGCAAGCATGCGGTCCCAGTAATCCTCAATTCTTCTAATATGCAGGTATTTAAACCTCCTCCCATCGGTTCTTTCATTTCTCCAGTGTAAGTTCTTTTAAAACGATCCTTGTTTTAAATCAGGGAATTTCGGAAGATAATGCCTTCACAAGGTTGGCACGCATTCAAGACGGGAAGGCCGGCGGTACTGGTCATCATGCTGAGAAATCTGGCGGTACGGACCTTCATGCTGAGAAGTCTGGCGGCACGGATCTTCATGCTGAGAAGTCTAGCGGCACGGATCTTCATGCTGAGAAGTCTGGCGGTACGGACCTTCATGCTGAGAAGTCTGGCGGTACCGCTCCTTTTTCTGACAATGACAGAGATGATGCAAGCTCGGTTGAACAAGGCGCTTTCCTTAGTGATCTTGTCGACGGGGTCGTGACGGAAATCAACACCCAGAGTGAAATAGATGCCGTAAGGAATGCAAGAGAGACGGTGGCCGCTGCAGTTGAGACGGCTCCCCTTGACGCCCATCCTGAACAGGCTCCGGACCGTATGGCTATTGTGGTGACTTCTTCTGAAAGGCTTCCTGCACCTGACAAGACTCCCGCGGTCGCCGAATTATAGGTGATGCGGCCTGGGGCTTTGTTCGATCCTCCTTTTCTTTTGTCCCTTATCCAGGTCATGTGTTGGTCGGTGGATTCGGGCGTCTGCCGGTTCGATTTGAAAAGTTGTACACGATAATCTGGAAGAAACACGGCCATATTGCTACCACCGCGAAGCTCGGAGTCGTCTTGCATTGGTCAACCGTGTCCAAGAAGCTTTAGTTTCCATCCGGGGGATGAGCCGCTGCGACGGTGGAGCAGTTTCGAAGAGGTGATTGAAGATTGGAGGTGCCATCCGGACGTGTTTGCAAAGATCTGGCTTCAATGCTCCCCTGGTTCTTCAAAGGGTTCTCCGAGATTCGGGGAGCTCAGAGAAATTACATGATGAAGTCCCTTCCGCGGACCGTGTTGCTCGTCGGGAAGAAGAGGTTGAGAGGTTGTCTAAAGAATGAGCCAAGCGGCCGTGCTCCAAAGGATGAAAGCCGCCCTTGCCCAGAAGGATGAGTTGCTGCTGAAGGACTTTCCTTGATTTGTGCCATCTTCTTTTTAGATGTTTCTTCTTTTTGAGTGATAGTGAGGATTTTCTTTCGTAATTTGGCTTCCGGTTTTGAATAGGTAATTGAATTGGCTTATTTTGAGATAGTTTTGTGAACAACCTTTTTGAAAGGGATTATGTTAAATGAAATTTGCATCTTGGTCATGAATGATTGTGCATGAAATTGCAAATGTTATGTAAAAGGGAGGTACGAATGGAAACAAACATGGCGTTTGATCATTTGAGCCTCTTTCTCCACGTTTGGGATGCTAAGTCCCAAAGTGAATTCTAAACTATCTCTCTTGTAAAGTTGTTGAGTAAAACTTACTTGCTTTTGAAGCCTCACTATATCAAAGGAGTAGCCTCTCTAAGAAAATCCTCTCCAAGCTATCTTTTTGGACCGAGCTTCTCTGAACAATGCGCTAAAGCGTTGCATTCACTAAGTGTGGGGTGATGAAGGAACCGGTGGTAATGTGAGTACCTCGGGTCCATTACTTCTTGATCGGTAGGCGGACGCCATACGGGGGTAGCTCCACCTCTTCATTTCGCACCCACGTCTCCAGCAGTTCCAGAATCTTCTTCATTGGGAAGGGGAAATGTAAGTACCTTGAGTCTAGCTTTTCCTGCGTTAGCGGGCGTTGCAGTGTCTCCCCGTGGCTTTGATGTGGAACAGGAGATGAGGTTGGAAGACTTGCAACGCCATCATATCTGCGGATTGCCTTCCTAAGTAGAGGGATGTGGAAGGTGTCGTAATGTCACTGCTGAGTGGCCGAATTGAACGCTCCCATCCTCTGTATTCAGGCATTTCTTGACTGATTTCTCCTTCCTCAAGCGTTTCTTCAATCGGTTGAAAAGTCAACGCGGATTGGGATGGAGTCTTCGGACTTCGGCAAGAGTTTTGAGATATAAATCCTCTAGCAGGGCTCCATAGGCTGCAGGCTCCCTTTCTTTATCTGGCAGGCATTGTAGTATCCGGATAAGTTTTTTTCCTCAGAGTAGAGTTGCCTCGAGCCTTCGTCGTCCATTTGGACCGTGTTGTCGTCTCTCCCGAGTCCCCCGTGATAACGTGCTCTTTTCTGCATCTCCACCGGTAAAGTGTGACTCTGACCGAGGATTGACATTTCTTACACGCTGAGTAGATGCCCCGCCGATCCTTCTTGTAATTGCGCCCGCCATATCATTCAAAAGGCGAAATGTCTCGCTCCGCCTTTCCTCGGGTGATGCCGACTTGATTCGCCAAGACATCCTCCAAACATTCCGGCCTATGCTTCCCATGATATCCGAACCGCTTTGTAGTTTGGATACATTGCGAGATGGAAACTGAAAGATTGAGGATTCAATTTTATGCAACCGATAGATCAATCTCCCACTGTGGTCGCCAATTGTTGATGGGTGAAAATTACTCCTGCCGAATTTGGTAATTTGGGGTGTGATGAGGAATGAATTTAAACCTACAACAAATGCATCACAAGCGGTGAGTGCTTGTAGATTCGAGAGATCAATCTGTGCAAGTCCGGCCTAAACCAAGAAATGGCTGTTCCGGACTTGTTTTCTGTCACAAAGTGAAGGAGATGGGGTTGATCTTAGGGAGGGAAGCGAAGAAGGTGTTGAGATTGTGAAGATGTTGGCTTGCTTATGACTTGTGACAGAAAAGTGAGTTGAAAGCATGGGTTAATGTAAGGAGGCTCGGATGTCGATTTTCTGTCTTGTTTTCCTTCAGTTGTTGTTTGAAAATAGGCGGAGAACCTATTTATACAAGTCATTGAGCCTCATTCACGTTTCTCGTGGGAAGTGGAGGTAGTGGAATGATGGAGTAGTGGAGTTGTGTGTTTGCACGCACGACCGGCCTTGCCCACTTCTCCAGTTCATCTCTAACCGTCCATGACTCCCTAACACATTCTTGTGATGGCGCGTTGCACGCCGCACGCCCGTAAACCGCCAGACCAATACCCCATTTAAGTATCCCCAGTTTGTGACATGATTGATGTCTTGAATGTGGATCGTGGGTCCACGAAAGATAGCATGTAATCGTCAATTGAATAATCGCGTTATTCAGAAAGTCGATACTTGCAGTATCGTGTATTTTTTTATGCAGTCAGACATTACGGTGTGGTAAAGTGACGTGTAATGACCGCTCACTAACCAAGTAACTCCCGACTGGGGTTGTATAACCAAGTCTTGAGGAGGTCGGACGGATGAGATGATGTTTGAGACACTCATCTCATGATCGCTGATGAAATTAGGTTTTTAAAGAGGTGCGCAAGCATCACTCTTCGCTTGGTCGAAACCAAGCATGGGAAGGATTTGAGAAGACCACCATACATGCGTGTTGACGACATGATGGTGTAGGCGCCCGTAGAGTTTCCCTCATGAAAGCGATCCGGCCACCTCAATTTGACCAGGTAAAGAGGAGTGGTCGAGATCGGTTTGCCATGGCAGTAAATCCTTGCCGCAAGGAGTTGGAAACGGCGTGATTTCTATTTTGGGCACGCGTTTCGAAGCGACCAACATTGGTTGGTTTTGGTCGATCACACTACCGTGTAGGTGGTAGGTTGGTGTTCACACCTATACCGATTATCCCATGAAAACGTGATCTAAGCCATTCGGATCATCCGGTGAAGTTGAGCGGTCGAGATCGGTTTAGGATTTGGGAGTGTAAATCGCACGAGTTTGGGCGTGCGTTTTTGGGTTGGTAGGAATGATGTGCCTTGGCCGACAGCAAAGAGGAGGTAGATGGGCCCACGGTGGTCATGCTGGTATGACCTACCCTTAGTTAATCCAATCTGTGACCCTCCATTCAAATTTTAGGAGAAGATGGACGCGTGATGACTTGAAACCCTAATTTTGGCTTTCAAAGCCCGCGCGGCCATGCTCTTTGGGCGGATGGTTTTGTTGTAACCAGCCACGGTTGGCTTTGACCGATTGGCCAAGTGTGTAGGCGGTCACATGGTGATTGTGTCGACATGCCCGGCCCTTTGAGTCTACATCTACACCCTCCATCTATACCTGCGAAGATGGATGGTTGAGACCGTTTTGCGGCACATGTAATATGCCGCAAACCCTAATTAGGGTTTTAGTCCATAATGCTTGGTATGGACGGTTTCTTGGCAAGCAAAAGGCCAATGGTCGACCATGTGGTTCGGCCGTGTGTATTCCATACCTGCTTGGGGGTGATGGAATTGATCTGTGGTCATCCAATCCGGAGTTGGATGACCGCGATCGGATCGTATTTGAGTGCTAAGGCCGTGTGTATTCCATACCAGGGGTGATGGAATTGATCGTGGTCATCCAATCATGCTTAAGGAGTTGGATGACTGCGATCGATCGTATTTAGCAGGCTAAGGCAGTGTGTATTCCATACCGCTTGGGGGTGATGGAATTGATCGTGGTCATCCAATCATGCTTGCGGAGTTGGATGATCACGATGAATCATATCCGAGACTGATACGATCAAGTCCAGGATGCTCAATCGGGCTAGTATAACACACCGAGAGGGCTCAATCGGGCTAGTATAACACACCGAGAGGGCTCGGAACAGTATAACACACCGAGAATCAGCACTGCACGCGTATTTCGTACATGGATTCATTATAGTGCTTGGAGGTTCGTGTTACTCAGAAGAGTAACACTCGATCGTCATGCCACATCGATAATGAGTACAGGAAATACAAGGCCGATATGAAATTCACGGAAGGGATTGTTGCTTGCATGCTCCAAGCTCGGGAGGAATTTCATGTATTCACGAATGGGATTGTTGCTACATGCTCCATTCTTGGTGAATTAAGTGAGGAGTCTCCATCACTTACAACAAACGGCTTTATCTTTTACAAGATGTCAGCGCATGATTTTTCTCTGCAGTTACTTACAAATTTAACCTTAAACGAAAATCCACCATCAACA